>JASDQU010306668.1:643-67651 GCA_032191745.1 Picea mariana
CCTCCCATTATGCTTGCAACAGATCCCCTCATTATACTTGCAGCAGGTCCGACCTCCTCTTGTGGATGAATTTACAGCCCTCCTCTCAGATCCGGCTCATTCTTTTGATTGTTGTTTAGAGGTGTGGCCCTGCTGTTGATGTTTGAAGTGTTGGAGCGGCCTCTTGTCTCTTTGTTGTTGCAGCAGTCCCTTGAAGTTTAGCCGCGGCCTCCTCCTGCTGTGTCTATCCTGTCACTGTTGCCTTTACCTTTGATGCGGCTGCCATGAGGGTTCTACCTTGTGGCTTGGCTGTACATATTGTTGCCCTCTACCCTGTGTGGCTGCCGTGACTGTTCCTGCCGTGGGTGATCTAATTTCTGGTACCTCTACCTACTGCTGTGTGACCCTCTAGATAGGGTAGATCATGTGGGGTACAGTTTGTTAAACAGATCTGCCTTGTCACTGTCATTTTAAGGGTTTGCCTACAGTCCGGTGTTTTGCAGTTTGAGGGTTTCTTGGGTAAGGTTTTGCTGGTAGGGTTTGGGCCTTCTTTGTGTGGTTCCCTGTGGCCTCTAAGCTTGGTGGCAAGAAAATTTCTTTCATTCCTTGGTATACAGATCCATCATAGATCTATGGACTGAACCTTTGTCTGAGCATAATAAACTGGATCTACTCCTACTGTGGTTACTGTGCTACCTTCAAGGTAAGTTGATTGTATCAGGTATGTATCTCTCTTATCTCTTTTAGATCTGATCTGATTGTTTTTACAAAACTGTCTAGCTTGGAATAGATCTGAGGAAATGTCTTTGGTGAAATGATTGATCTAATTAGTTAGATCTGAAATCTGTGATTTAGCCTTGTAGATCTATTGATATGATCAGATCTGTTCTTTATTGAATCAGAGTACTACTTTTAGATCTGAGTTTACATTTATATGTGATCAGAGTTTTCTCTTAAAATGTTGTTGTCCTTCATAAGATCTTCATACTATGTGTTCTCTCTGATCAAGTTACAGATCTAGTTGTTTTTGATCATTGAAATTTAAAAGAGATCATTGCTTTGCATTTTCACCATAATCTAACAAAAGTAAAGCTCAAAGCCACTCTAACCAAGCTAACAATCTCAAGCCAAAACAACTAACTTTCTCCATGAGATCTCCTCTCCTTTTATAAGATGAAGAGGATAAGGTGAGGAGGTTAGGATGATCCCACTAAATCATGAAAGAGACTAAGATCCAAATTGTTCGGAGGCCATCTCACCATAGAAACTTCTCCTTCTAGAAGCATCGAGAAGATGTATGTTTTTCCCACGTACGAAGGCCGCCACACCCTAGCTATAGTGCAACCTGCAGAAACTCCACAACCTAGCTACAAAGCAAGGTGGGGAAATTAGGCATTTCCACACCCTGTGTATAGTGCAACCTATGGAAATTCTCCTTAATAGGGTTTTTACAAAGGAAAATACAACTTCTTCTCTTAGTAAAAGTTCTTCTCCCTTCTTTCTTCAGGAATTCAGACTACTGATCCTTCTAAAGACAAAGGATAGGTTTACATCATTAATGGTCATAAGGGTGATGAAAATAATGTGTAACACACTTTGATGGTTGCCTTATTTTGCAGCTATAATTAAGGTGGCGTTAATGGTGTCCAAGGCCATCCATGGTTGTCATATTCACTAGGATGAAGGCGTATGAATTGGGGAAAATTAGGGGTTGCTTTGGCAGGCAAGGGGCCTTGGGTTTGGACACTGAATTTTAGGAAATTTCCGTTGTTTAGGAATTTTTCAGACCTAAATTTACCCCCCCTTTGTTTCCTATAAGTATCCATGTGAGTTTATCAAGCATGGCTTCAATTTGGGCTTGATTTGGTTAAGGGACCCCTTGGGCCTGAATCTTGGAAGGTTGTTCCTTCAAGCCAAACAACCACACATATTATTTTTTACACTTCCATGTTGTATATATTTCCACCATATTTCCATTTCCTTTATTTTGGCGCAAATCGGGCTCCATATGAGCGAGATATGGCCCTGGAAACGTTCAGGGGAAAAGGCTAGTTTGAGGGTTGATCAAGATAAAATTTGCAATTAAATAAAAAATATGGGTTAAACACCATATTTGACAGGCTGGTACATGCCTACATTCCTATAGCTGAAATGGGTTTCCCTTGTTTGGCTTGATTTGGCCCCAGAGGCCTCCAATTAGGCCTCCCTTTGGGCACATGTTTCCAGGCCAATAAGGAGTCCTTGTCCCTTTGGAAGGTCCCACTGAAAATATGGGATGAATTCTTGAAGGAGAATGCCATGAATGCATTGTACATTTCTCCCCAATTTTTTTGATTATTTACGGGCGAAAATCCACCTTTGGATGAGGGAGATACAAAATTAGTTTGCCTAATGACCTTGGGGAGGTAAAAATTTAAATTTTACTATATACTTGAACAAACCATAAATTTTAAATTTATTTAATTAAATTATTAATATATAATTTAAATAATATTTTAATTATATATATATATATATATATATATATATATATAATACAACTAAAATTAAAATTAAAATATAAATAAAATTACAATAACTATACCATACCAACCCAAACCTGGTCATCCATATGACCTTCATTTCAAACTGGGCGCTTTTTATCTAGCCCCATGCATATAAGCATTCGGTCATCCATGTGACCATGGTTTTAAAACCCGGACCCTGTTCAATAACCCCCCTGTCCTATGAAATTATTTTTTGAATGGAAAATCAAAATCCCTCAGCCGATACCATATGACCCAGGCACATCAGACTCAACATCAGTCGCCCATATGACCCAAAATCAAACCAATTTTTCATGTTCCTATCCCCTCATGCATATTTAATAAAAACAAATTTGAATTGTCCAAGCGCCCCCCACCCCCACCTACCCCTCCCCCGGGCGGCGTTGATTGTTGTAGGAGGGGTGGCAGCGACTGGAAAGAACACCCCGCTCCTTTCTCAGTTTCTTCATTGAAACAAGTGGAGGTGGAGATTGGGTGAAATAGGGGAGGAGCCCATGACAGCGGAGTATGCCGCGGTTGGGCCGGTGGTGAAGGGTTAGGGCACGACTTGGGGTGGAGGTGGGAGTGACCCTCGGTTTTGCACGCATGGTCAAAGGTAAGGGAAATAAGTGGAACGAGGCTTTTTGCAGGGGTTGGACAAGTGAAGAGGTGCCTCAACGGTGGTTGAGCCGAGATAAATGGTCGACATAGAGGTGGTAGTTGTAGGGTCGACGAGCATGGAGGTGGAGCCTAATGTGTAGTAGGAAGCGAAGGTGTGGGAATTCATGGAGAAGGCAATGGCCTCTAGGTGATATGCGTAGAGGAATGGTGGTGTTTCTTGCAGGCATTGGTGCTTGGGTGGCTCGACCCTCGATTCTAATTTTTTTGAAAAAAGTGGGTTTTGGCACTATATAGTTTTGGATCGGAGGCCGAGGGTTCGACACCCCTCCATTCCATTTTATTTGGGACAGACTTTCTAAGTGTGAAAATGGTGGAGAATAAGGGAGAGGTCTGGGTTCCAAACCTCTTGGCCATGTGAAAATGGTGGAGAAAAGGGGGAGGTCTGGGTTCCAAACCTCTTGGCCTCCCCAATGACATGTACAAGCCTATACAGAACAAAATTCAAAATTTTTTAAGGTTTTTAAGGATTCCCTAGAGGCTAAGGCATGGTATCCAAGAGGGGTTTGAATCCCATCCTCCTTGAATTGTTTCTCAGGAAATTCACACACAAGCCATAAAGAAGCACCATAGACATCTTAAATAACTAAATTAAGATTGAAACAAAAAACTAAAATATGAACCAACAATTAAGGGTTTTATAACACCAGTGCTTTTCAGTGAAAAACAAACCACATAAACCATAAATTTGCATCCATGGACATTTGACCCATTGAAACTTAAAAATTAGATCGGGAACAACAAAATATGAACCAGTAACCCAACCAATTCTTGAAAAGAGACATCCAATTTGCATCAAACAATATCTCCTAATTAATCTTTTTAAGGTTTTCCAAAACTCAACAACACAAGGGAAATAATTATTTCATCAAATTGGGGTTTTGATACCTGGCTCTCTATTGTTGTTTGGTGTGTTTGGAGGTCATGGCCTACTATTCTGTTGTAGATGCATGAAAACCCACAGATTCCTGATAACCCCCTATGCCATGAAAACCAGTTGCAGATCTCTTTTTCCTCCTCACTAAATTGGAAAAATGAAAGAATAAGGGAGGAGGAACAATTTTGTATTTTCCATGAATTTTTTCTAAATTTCCCCAATTTGATTTTGCATGGGAGGGTTGCGTGGCATGACCACTTTTTTTTCCCAATTTTTTAATTTTTTCTATTTTCCTCAAAACAATGTGTGAAGTCAAACTTTGACTTGGACTTTGACTTTTACCTTTAACCTCCTTGATTGAGGCTAAAATTTCTACTAGATGAGACAAAGTCAAAATTAGACGTGGGGCATGTCATTAGAAAGGTATCGACGGGCCCATTGAGAATGTGCCATCAATAAATCAATCTGATGCCACCTAGGTCCTAAATTGTGGCATGAAACGTCTGATGTCTAAAATCTTGATTTTTCTGTAGGGCCCACAAGAATACCCAATCTTGCGAAAGGTGCCAAATCGCCCTACAATATTAGATTGGGGAAAAAAGTACCATCAGAAAGGTGTTGAATATTAATTTGACCAGGTATCCATGTATTTTTGAGATGATTTCGTTAACCACTTTTTTAATTGCTCTGAAACTCTGTTATGCTAGCTAATCAGATCATCTCGCCTAAACCAGTTCAGAGACTTGTGACAGCTCTAACCGGGTGATTCGATACCAGAGTACGGAAAATGAAGCATCGTTGGAAAAGTATATGATTCTATTACAACAAGAGATCAATAATTTTCTTAATTGGAGGTTTTAAACAACAATTTTGTAACCCTGAACATATACTACTAATTTGGCCCGTGAAACTAGTCACACTCGTGAATTTGCAAAGGTTCGTTCTCCTCAATCATGGGTTGAAACTAGGAAAACAATATACCATTGGAAATGTATCACACTTCCCTACATTAGCTTTAGGCTTGATTTCCATTTCCAATCAGTTAGCATAATAGAAACTGACCAGGAAGTCACAACTATGGATTGTGTCCCTTTAGGCGATGTGAAAGTTTGGCCCTTCGTAGACTAGTCATATGAACTCATAATCAAACTCATGATAGCCCATTGGAAATATTATTTTTATCCATATAGGATGAAATTACTATAATTTCCACATAAGGAACATATTTTATTTTATTTCATGTGGAATACCATGTCCCCATGGGGTCCGCCTAATGACAAGGGAATGGGGCCAACGTTGAATTTTTTGCAAACTGTGTCCTCAACTTATGAAATATGAACCGATTAGCCTTGAAATAGGGAATTATCATGTGGGAGGGTTTTATAAGTAAAAAATAATCCTAAGAGGGCCTCCCCCTAGGGGAAGATAACATGGTCCTGAGGCAAGACAGACAAGGCCAAGATGAGTATGCTTGAATGTCATCAAGGTGTTGAAGTACATAAGGGTATTGATGACTATTTTATAGTTATCCAATGAGTGATAATGGGATAGAGAAAATCATGAATATGAAATCTATTTGGCCCTACTATCCCCTCAAATTGATACTGGAGGCAATGACCCAACTGAAATTGACAATTTGTAACCGAATTTACATGATACCAAGTGACTTGAAAATGTTGCATGATACTCTTCTAGTGTCTGATAAGTCACTATGGTGCTCAGAAAAAAAAAATTAAGCAGCCAACCAATACTCTTTCAAGGGTAAGGTCCATGTTGACTATGACCCTACCATTGTCTTTGATTGGGACCAGAGCATAAGAGGTTGCTAAGAGAAACCCTTAGAAAATTTTATGAAGGACTAAGAGTGATTAACATCATGTTAAGCCCAAAGCATATTTTTGGGTCAACATTCTTGGCGCTGAAGGGGAATTCCTTCTGAGGCATGTAGAACAATGGGATCACCCACATGACAGGTGAGGGTACTCGGTAAAGAGTTATACTTTTCTGGTAACCGAGGTGGGTGGGGGGGGTGAATTCAAATATAGAATGAGGACCATTTTTCACATTAGGGATAAACCGAAGAATGAAAATGGTGCAATAAATACATACAACAGAAGTTTTACTGAGATTCACAAAGGATGGAGGAAAATGAATAATTACTTGGTTTTTTTTAGCAATGTGGCCTAAGTGATGTAGGTCCCTCACCCATATTATGGATTTACTGTGAGAATTGTGGCTTAAGGTGAACCTTGGATCAACACAAAGTCTCATGCATACCTTTGATTCTCAACACACAAACAAGCAAACATGGATGTTTTGCAATCAGTGACCCACTGGAAAAATAACTAGCAAACAAACCATTCAGTCAAGGGAGTAAGGAAATATGAAAAACGTTTGCAAAAGGTGTTAAAATATCTCAAAAATCTCAAGTGATTTTACTTCGAAGGAAAAAGAACGTTGCTTGGAAAATGTCACATTGTAATTTTTGGGGGTAAAGAACAGTTGCAATCACATAGCCATGTAAGCCATCATGCCATCAAGTTTCAACTTCACTAGGAAATGCTATGATAAACCCCTTAGACTTTTCCCACAGACTTTAACTTAATAACAACCATGCTTACTCCTATTTAAGGTTATACCAAGAAGGTAGAAATACTCCTAGGATGACACTTTTTCAAACAATCATATTAAGGAAAGAAAAATACCTTTCTCATTAAGACCAAAGAAACCAAAAATCAAGGAAAAACAAGCAACCTATGACATTAAAACGAAGCAAGCCAAAATGAAGGGAGAAAACAAAAGGGGTCTACACTTCAAAATTTTTAATAAAACTAGTCGACAACTCAAAATTGAAGTAAAGGAAAATTCATACAAATAGAAAAACAACAAAAACAAATACATACAAACAGAAAATCAACATGCAAAAAATGTATACAAGTAGAAAATATGCACTAGAAAATAAATACAAGAAGAAAAACTATAACATAAAATATGTACAAGCAGAAAAACTGTAACATAAAATACGTACAAGCAAAAAATTTGCAGTTGGAAATTCATACAAACAGAAAATCTACAACAGAAAATGCATACAAAGAAAAAATCTGTGATAGAAAATACATACAATAATAGATAAAAAAGTGATGACATATGTACAAAAAGATGAGGTTTCTCAAGAATAAAAGAACTTTAGGTGGCGACCATTCACAGGGAATTGGAGTGGTTCACCATCCAAGGTTTCTAATCTGAAAATAATGGTCCCTAAAACCTCATATATTGTGTAAGGACCCAACCGCAAAGAATAAAACTTGCGGTGTTTGGATGGGGCCTCATGTGCTTTGTCCCAGAGTAGGAAATCATCACCTACTTTGTAATTTACCATTGTGGATTTTTTATTGAAAGAATGTTTGACAATGTCTTGTTTATTTTGGAGGTGTTGGATTGCATATTTTATAACCTCCTCTAGTTCAATTAGTGTGTCTAAAAAATGTTGTAAGGGATGGAGATCACGTTTTTCCTTAGTGATAACCAATTTCAAGGTTGGAATTTCCAAGTGAACAAGTAGAACAACAGGGGTTCCATACACAAAAGTGTAAGGACTTTGGCCTGTAGCTTTCTTGGGGGTTATATGATCATCCCACAAAGAAAATTTTAGCTTAGTGTGCCAATCACACTTTTTATATTTGATTGTTCTTTTAAGGATATGAATCTGATTTTTATTTGTTGATTCAAACAATCCATTACCTCGGGGGTCATAAGTGGAGGATCGAAAAAGTTGGATGCCATATGTGACACCGATGTGAAGCATGACATCAGACATTAAGGATGATCCATTGCCAGTTAGTGTCTCAGTATGCGTTTCAAAGCAAGATAAAATTTTATGCTCAATGAATCTGACCACCTAATGCATCATAGCATTCCTAAGGGAAATTGCTTCATCCCACTTCGTAAAGTAGTCCATAGCAGTTAAGATGAATATATGACCTACACTTGAAGGTGGAGAGATTGGCCCAATGAAGTCCATACCCCATCTTGAGAAAGGGAATTATACTTCGATAGGATTAAAAGGTAAAGAAAATAACTTTTTCTTCCCATTGAAACGTTGGCGAGCTTCACATTTTCGAACCAGTAAATTTGCATCTTGGTGGAGTGAAATCCAAAAGTAACCTACATGAATTTTTTTTGTTGTAGTAGTTTTGGTTGAAAAGTGACCTCCACAAACCCTGGAATGACATTGTTCAAGTGCCATTTGGGCTTGACCGGGAGTCATACAATGTGACAAAACCTATCAAGGTTTCTTTGATAAAGTATTTGATCTTGCAGGACAAAACAAACAACTTGTAAGCGAAGAGTTTGTTGGAAGGTTTCTTGTTGTCATTGATGTCAACCCTAGCCATTGGATTTTGGACCCAAAAATTGATCGAAGGAGATAGACATGAAGGAAATTACACATGCAAATACAAAACCCATGGATGGATAGTATAAGTCATGCCTCTTCTGGTGGTATGTGACACGTCACGTGGATCCTCACGATTGAGGAGAAATGAATTTTTGAAGATGACAATGTGAATTGAAGCAGAAACTACATGTTGGCCCTAATTTTAAAAGGAAGTGATATAAAGGGTATAAATACATATCATTATACATTCATTTTAAATACACACAAGTCGGATTTCAAAGGAAATATGAAGTAAAGAAGGATGAATTTCAAGGGAGGATGAAGTCTTTTAGTGATGTGTTCTAAGGTATGTTATTTACATGTCATCATAACATTTTTGCTACAAGTTTGTTTCTAGAATGATTCAGAAGGTGAAATTCGGAGGCTATTGAGAATACATATCTAGGTATCTGTGGTAATAATTTCATCTCTTTTTTTGCTATAATTTTGGAGATACACTCTGTGGAAGATAGGGGGTTTGACTAGTCCAAAATCTAGTCATAAACAAGTGTTTTGGGTAAAACAATCATAACATATTCAAAGAGAATCCAAATGAAGTGAGACCAATTGAATTGGAAAGAGTACGGTCTGTATTTTCTTTTGTATGAATTTCATAATCTTATGTTAAATATTGAGTGCGAGGCATTCTGGACAAGTTTTCTCTCCTGAATAAACCAGAATTGAATAAGGTCTACCATTTTCTCTATAACTCCTTTTCTGGGAGGATTCAAGGAGTGAAACTTGGAGGAGTTTTAGAGAATACATTGAGTTATATTAACTACATGATCAGATTATTCTAAGAAGTGAAGAATTGTAGAAGTTGAAGAAGTCTCACAAAGCATTATCAGGTTCTATGTGATGGCTGATTGATGGTGATAATTTAATGTAAAGTTTTATTATCTCTCATATATTCTTGGGTGGAAGGAAGGGGAAAGGATGGAGAGGTAAACCCTCTCTTGATATTGGAGGATTGTATATTCCTTTTTGAGTTTTATCTCTGCCTTTATATTTGGAAGCTGTAGCTACATTTGGAAGTCATTACTTCCCTTGAACAATAACTATTGGTTATTTCTCATATATTGTGCATGGTGTATTGTGGTGTATTGGTGTAACTCTTCTACTATTGTTCAGTGCTCATTGGATATAATTGAATATATAATTTGGTTGAAGTATAAATTGATTTTTTTTTAAATTGTACTTGATACTAATTCACCCCCCTCTCAGTATCATCAATTGGTATCAGAGTCGATTGCCTTCATAAAATTTTAACCACTAGAAGGAAAATCCTAAGAAGAGATGGATGCCCATGAGAAGAAAAATCCAACTAATCCAAATGAGAAGAAGCTTATGAGTTGTAATTCAAAATCCAGACATGTTATTCTAGGAGCATTGGCACCAACCATTGCCAACAAAGTGATGGGATGAAACATTGCTAAAGAAGTATGGGACAAAATCAAGAATATCTATGAAGGTGATCCAAAATTTAAGGAGGTCAAGCTTCAATGACATAGAGCAGAATTTGAAAATTTGAAAATGGATGAAAAGGAAGATATTGCAACCTATTTTCTTAGAGTTTATGAAGTTTTTAATTCTATCAGAGGATTATGTGAAGAGCTCAATGAATCCTTGGTTGTACAAAAAGTGTTGAGATCACTTCTCTTGAAGTATGATGCTAAGGTCTACGCCATTGAAGAAACTAGGGACTTGACCAAAATGACAATGGATGAATTACATGGGTCTCTTATAGCATATGAAATGAGAACAGGTACAAAAAGTGACCAACCAAATAATGAAGAAGCCTTTAAATCCATAAAGAAGACAAAATACAAGGATAAGGACCTTGATGAAGAAATAGCAAATTTCGTATGAAGGTTCCAAAAGGGAACTGGAAGATACAAAGGTAAGTCTCCTCTGAAATGCTTTAGTTATGGTAGAATAGGACATATTGTTGAAAACTTATACTATAAAAAGAGAAGTATCAACAATAAAAAGAGCTTCTACTCCAAGGATGATGACATCTCCTCAGATGAGAGTGATGAAGAAGATAATGATGGAGGAGAAGTCGTCTTCATAACCCAAGAAACCCAAGATGATGATCACAAGAGTTATAAAGAAGAAGAAATCATTTATGAAGAAGATTAATATGAAGAAATCAACCTTCATTAATTTTGGGGATACAAAGACAACGTAGAGAGCGAACAAGAAGATGAGAATCTTGAAAAGTTGAAGCATGTTGAAACTGAAAATAACAAACTTAGAAACACAAACATAATACTAAAAGGTGAATTGAGTAGTTGTGAAGAAGAGAATTACAGGCTTGAAAAGACCATTGGTAGCTTGAAGGAACAATTAGAATATTATGAGAAATTCAAAGCTGAATTGGATCACACAAAAGGGGAGCTACTATTGACAATAGAAAAGTTGAAGAAGTTTGAAAAAAGAAATGAAAAATTAGATGAGATCCTTAGCAGTCAAAGATCTCCAAACGACAAGACAGGACTAGGATACAATGACAGTTTGAAGACAACAAAACAAGAGAAGGAAGATAAAAAGGATGAAACCAACACACCAGAGCAAGTTGAACAACAAGATAGAAGAATAGAATTTAGAAGGAATGAAACATCAAGAATATCATCTCCTATCATGTATGAAAGCAATCATTATGAAGGAAACTACAGAAGAATAGATTGTGAACCCAGATGGACTACACCAAAAAGAAGATCACTTACTCCCAGGTATCAAAGTTTCTTTCTTGGACATTGTTATACTTGTGGAAATTTTGGACACAAGGAAATCAATTGTAGAATAAATGAAAGGAATAACTACGCAAGATACATGAATGGTGAAAATAGTAGATTTGGAAATGTTCGCAGACCTGCCAAAAATTATAATACATTTGACCCATTAATGAATCAAAATATTGTATGCTACAAGTGCAATAATCTTGGTCACAAAGCATGAGATTGCAGAGAAATGAAGGAAGATAATCCTATGCCAAATGTCCCTATACCAAGTACAACATAGAAAAGGAAATAAATTCCACACAATGAAAATATTCGAATAGCATTGGTCGCTAAATAATGAAAAGAAGAAGATGAATGGTTCATAGACAATGGGTGCTCATCTCATATGAACAGAATCAAAGAAAATTTGCCAGCTTGAATAAAAAGGGTGGAAATGTTGCATTTGGAGATGACTCATATACCAAAATACTTGGAAAAGGAATTGTAAATCTTGGAAGTGAAAATGTAAAAACATGAAAATCCCTATTGGTTTAATATCAGAAGCATAATCTCCTCAGTGTCAGCAAAATATGTGATCAAGGATACACTCTTACGTTTGACTCTCGAAAATGTAAAATTAGAGAAAATAACTCATGAAGATTGGTTTCAACTACAACAAGAAGACCGAACAACATAGACATCCTAGACATGAAGAAGAGAGAGAATACAAAAGCCACACAAAAGGATTCTAAGGAAGAAAAAGTACCAAAGACCAAAAATAAGGATGAAGTATTATTGAGTGCCACATGTTCAAGGGGAGCAACCCCAAAGAAGGTCACCTTATGCTATTGAACTCATGGCGAGAGACCCCACCCTTTTCCATTTATGTCAAAGGGGGAGAGAAATTGGTATCATGATGACAGGGGGAGAATTAGTGTTGCCATCAATGACAAAAGGGGATATTATTGGAAGATTTCTTGTTGTCATTGATGTCAACCGTAGCCATTGGATTTTGAACCCAACAATTGATCGAAGTAGATAGACATGAAGGAAATTACACATGTAGATACAACACCCATGGATGGATAGTATAAGTCATGCCACTTCCGGTGGTATGTGGCATGTCACGTGGATCCTCACGATTGAGGAGAAATGAATTTTTGAAGATGACAATATGAATTGAAGTAGAAACTACATGTCAGCCCTAATGTTAAAAGGAAGTGACATAAAGGGTATAAATACATATCATTATATATTCATTTTAAACACACAAAATTTGAATTTTAGAGGAAATATGAAGTAAAGAAGGCTGAATTTTGAGGGAGGATGAAGTCTTTTGGTGATGTGTTCTAAGGTATGTCATTTACAGGTCATCTTACCATTTTCGCTATAAATTTGTTTCTAGAATGATTCAAATAATGGAATTCAGAGGCTATTGAGAAGACATATCTAGGTACCTTTGGTAAAAATTTCATCTCTTTATTCGATATAATTTTGGAGATACACTCTGTGGAAGATAGGGTTTTTGACTAGTCCATAAGCTAGTCATAAACAGGTGTTTCGGGTAAACCAGTCATAACGTCTTCAAAGAGAATCCAAATGAAGTGATACCAATTGCATTGGAAAGAGTATGGGTTGTTGTTTATAGTTTATGAATTTCAGAAACTTATGTTAAATATTGAGCATGGGGAATTATGTACAAGTTCTCTCTCCTGAATAAACCAAAATTGAATAAGGTATACCATTTTCTCTATAACTCCTTTTCTGGGAGGATTCATGGAGTGAACTTGGAGGAGTTTCAAAGAATACATTGAGTTATATTATCTATAGGATCAAAGTATGCTAAGAAGTGAAGAATTGTAGAAATTGAAGAAGTCTCAGGAAGCATTATCAGGTTCTATGTGATGGTTGGTTGATGGTGATAATTTAATGTAAAGTTTTGTTATCTCTCATATATTCTTGGGTGGAAGGAAGGGGCAAGGATGGATAGGTAAACCCTCTCTTGATATGGAGGAATGTATATTCCTTTTGGAGGTTTATCCCTCCCTTTATATTTGGAATTTGTAGCTACCTTTGGAAGTCATTACTTCCCTTGAAAAATAGCTATTGGTTATTTCTCATATATTGTGCATGGTGTATTGTGTTGTATTGGTGTAACTATACTACTATTGTTCATTCCTCATTAGATATAATTAAATATATAATCTGGTTGAAGTATAAGTTGATTTTTTTTTTTAATTTTACTTGATATTGATTCACCCCCCTCTCAGTATCATCATAGTTCACTTGGATTTAGTATCCATGTCTAGCAGGAAAACACCATTCATTAGAAAATAAACTATAGGTTCATACCATGGTTGTGAGACCAAATTAGATTCATTAACCATTTCTTCGTAATAAATCAAGTCTTCTACTTGAGGTGATTCAACTAAGACTGAGGCATGGGATTGAGTTAGAAATTCATCCAACCATGTTCCCCTTATGGTTTTTGTTGGTTTAATCTCCAAGTCATACTATTGCATGCACATGATCCATTTGGACCACTTACTATGCAATTCAATTTGGTTCAAAGAAATGAATAAGAGAGATGTAGGCACAAAAACTTGAAATTTGTGGCCTTGTATGTAATGTCAAAACAACTTCAAGGATTTATACAAAGAATAACTTTGTTTCTCAAGTTGAGAATAGTTCAGTTGACGTGTCTTCAAATTATGGCTTACAAAGGAAATTGGTCTAAGGTTCTCCTCATGGTCCTTTTGCAATAAAATTACAAAAATAGTCTCCTCTGATGAGTTAGTGTACATGAAAAAATATTTTGAGTGGTTAGGACTAAACAACAAAGGTGCAATAGAGATGGATTTCTTAATGGACTCAAAAGCATTATGGGTTGGAGTGTCCAATTGATCCGAATGTCTTTCTCCATTAGTTGATTTAAATTTTTGACAGCTTGAGCAAAATCAGGAAAGAAGCGTCTTAGTGAGTTTATCTTTCCAAAGAAATATTGCATATCTTTTTTATTGGTAAGTAAGGGAATACTTTTGATTGCTATCACTCTCTCATGGTCCACTTTGAAACCTTCTTGAGACACACTGTGACCCAACATGTTTCCCTCCATGACATCGAAAATGGTCTTCTTAGGATTTAAGGATATGACAAAACAACAACATATATTAAGCACTTTCCTAAGGTGGTCAAAATGACTACCTCGTTCTTTGGACAAATATGTGAGGTCATCGAAGTAGACAACTATACTCTTACCCAATAAGCCTTTGAAAGTAATGGCCATGGCACTCTGAAAATTACTTCTCACATTAATCAAAACAAAAGGAATCTTGTGATATACATATCTGCCCCAACAAGTAGTGAAGGTGGTTTTGTGACTTGAGAAACCATATAAAAGGGACAGCATTTGAGCCCTAAAGAATTGTTGGAGGATTTCCTCCATGGGTGGGACAAGGTAGTTATATTTTAAGGACACTTTATTCAAATGTAGAAAATCAACACAGAACCAAATATCTGCAGTTTTCTTCCTAACGGGAATTAAATTTGATACCCATTGTGAGTAGCGAATATAGTATATGACCCCTGTTGCTTCCATCTTGTCGAATTTAGCCTTAATTGTTCATTCTAAAGCAGGGTTGTTCTTCCTTTGTTTCTTCTTGTAAGGACCTGAATCAAGGATTATGGGAATGGCATGGACTATCTCTTGCATATTAAATACTTTGAGGTCCTCATAGGAATAGGAAAAGACATCTTTGAATTTAGTTAAGAGTTCTGTGAATTGGGCTACCTTGGAAGGATAACACTATGACACTATGTAAACCAATTTTGGATCTTTCTATGTTCCTGGATTTATAGGGATGGTTTCTTGCACCTTCCTAAAAAATTCACTATCAATAGTAGGTCCAGAGGTAGAGGTATCGTTGGAATCAAACATGGATTCCAACAATAACAAACCGGGGGGGATTTTATTGGTTTTTAGTTGAATTACATCCCCAATTTCCTCTTCCAACTCATGGTTGATATGTGAATATTTGAATTCCTCCTTGTTTTAAAGGAACCTACAAAATTGTTCATTAGTTTCAAAAACTTTCCAAGATCCAACGTTATCAGGTAATGCAGGACTATGTAAGATTTGAACTTTTATATCCTCGACAAACCTTACAAAATCTGAAGTAAAGCACGAACCTACTAAGGCCAAAGTATCAACTACGTGGTTTGTGACCCTAGGAACAATTTGAATGTTGAAAGAAAAATAACTTTTCAATAAGTTACTTAAGATTTCAGTAGTACTATTTGAGGCGAGGGTTATGAACCACATATTTATCCCTTATTCAGTTCACAACAAGTTCTGAATCCCCTCTCACCAAAAAATGGTGAATTCCCATGTCTAATTCCTTTTGGAGGCCTCGAACTAACACTTCATATTATTCCATGTTAATAGTGTTGGGGAACTCTAACCAAAAAGAGAAAGGGATTTCCTTTCCTTTGGGATCACACAAAAAGACTTCAACACCAGATCCATGTTTGGATTTAGCACCATCAAAATCCATTCTCCACATCACTTCTTATTGGCCCTTGGTTATGGATTCAGAAAGAAAGAGAAGAAAAAAGAAAAGAAAAGACGAAGTGCGAATTGCACGGAAGGCACATTGACTGAGATTGGTTTGAAGTGGTTAAAGAAGTAGAAAAGGAGCGAAGCAAGGGAAAGCTAGTTGTTGAATAAGAAGATCAAGGATGACATAACATCAAGGAAGATGGATCATGAACAACTAATCAAGCGGAAGAAGATGGCAATGAGTTCTTTGGAGCACCTCGTGGAAAATATGGAAAGACAGGCTGGCGAAGCCCAAAAAACATGGGTCAAAGAGGACTTAGGGTTTTAGACACCTAGGGTTTTGGATCTAGGGTTTTGACACCTAGACTTTGTCATGTAATGTATAAATAAAGATCTAGAGGACCTGGGATGGGTTGGTGCTAAGTTAGTTGAAAGTTCATTTTTATTTTTTGATCGAGTGATTACTACTATGTGAGGGAGAAGTGTTGTGTGTGAGATCATTCTGTATTGTAAGATCTTCAACTGGGTGAGAAGATCAACCTTACAGCTGGGTGCGCAGGGAGGGGAGCGAGAGAAAGAGAGAGGGATCTGCAAGCTAAGAGCAAAGATAGACTTGTATGTTTTCATATAATATCAAGAAACACACTTATGTGGACGTAGCCCTAGGGAGAGGGTGAACCACGTATATCTTGTTGTTCTATGGGATTGGTGTTGTGTTCTTTTACCTTATGTTATTCTTTTATTCCATCATAGTGTTAGATCTGAGATATAACTGTGTGAAGTGAGTTTAAGTTGGTAATTGATATCTAGTTGTTTTGTTGCTATTGTTTTAGATCCACCTTGTATTTCCTCTGGTTGTAGACACCTGTGTCCTGCAACCCCCTATTGTTACTTCAGGTGAGACTGCATCTTCTTCACAGGTGTTGTCGAAATGGCCAGTAGTTAGGGCTTGTTGGTGTGTTGTTATAGCTGAACCCTGGGTCTACCCCTGTGCCAACAAATGGTTTTGTTACGAGGACCAAGATCTTCTTGAGGGAATGTCAAGGTGGTTTCCATCGAAGACAGAGATTCATAAGTGGGTAGAAGAACAAGAAAAGGACTTCGCTGAGGCTCATAATAAGAACCCTAATATTAGCACAGAGGATTGGTTGGGAAGGTATATTTTTACTGATATACACAAGATTTTCTTTGGAGGAATTCATAAGGAGATATACGAGTGGTTAGCCAAATTAGCAGATACCCAGTTTGAGATCAGATTTAGACCACCTGTGGTTTGGTTGTCGATGCTAATCAAGAAGGTCAAGAGAGTTGATAATGTCGTGTCAAGAGCAGTATATCACTGGTTTGATAGTACTATTGGAGGGTATATCACCGAGTTTCCTATTGACAAAGTAGAGTCGTATAGCCAAGTAGAGAGATATTTCTTTAAGGGACTTAGAGGAAAATGTTTACACTTTTTGAAGTTGATGATCAAGATGCTATTGCATGAGAAGAACATCTTGAAGATATAGTGGTTGGTCAGATCAAAAGGCTAATGTTCAATAACTCAGACAGTGACAACGCCACAGAGGTTGGACACACGCACAGTGGGAGATCATTTAGAGAAGTCCCTCTGGTGAACCTATTTGAGTAGGGTCATGAAATACTAGCACATGAAGAAGGGTTCTACAGTGGAGAAGAAGAAGAGTTGTTGAACGAGGAACATTTAGAGTCCACTAGGGAAAAGGAAGAACATGCAGAAGAACTTAGCCGAGAAAAATTAGTAACTTCAGGGACTGCACCAACTGTCGAAGTAAGTACTATTACTCCTCTTGTTGTTTTAGCAACGTTAAGTAACTAGAATAGTCAGAGTTACCAGAGAACTCAGAGCACTGTTACCAGCAGTTCAATACATACTCAGTCAGGAAACCTAGGAAGATCTATGGCAGATGAAATGAGGCTACCTATCTTTAGAGGAGATGGATCTGAAGATCCTGATCAACATTGGTTTTTATGTGAAGTTGTGTGGAGTATTAAGAATGTTAGTGACAAAGAAGTTAATAGAGCTCAGTTTAGTACTACCTTGAGAGATCACGCACTAAGATGGTACATGAAGTTTGTTATTGGATTTGCATGGCCTAAACCATTGAATGAGATCAAGACTATGTTGAGCGCATAATTCAAGAAACCCAAGTCAGAGTCACAATGCATTACAGAACTGAAATAAATCAAGTAGAAAGTAGTTGAACCTATTTGGGAGTTTGATCAGAGGTTTAAGACCTTGACATGCCGATTGAGTTTTTAGATTCCATATGAGTAGAACAAGGAATGGTTCATTGCTTCTCTCTTACCACACATCAAAGTTCATTTGATGCAACAGAAGGTTTCTTCACAGGCTGAGGCATTGGAGATCGTTATGAAACTAGAATCAGCCCCTATGGGAGAATCCAGCTCAGGTTTGAGTCAAATTTTTAGTCAGCTATCTAGCTTATCTTTGCAGGTCGAAGATATGAAGAAAGACAAGGGAAAAGATAAAAGAGAATACATCTGGCATATTAGATGCAAATAAAAGGGCCATGATAAGAAGCACTGTCCCCTCTTTCATGAGTACTTGGCCTCTGGAGCCCCGAGCACTTTAAAGCAAGTTACTCTATGATGCAGAAGCATCACCAACACATCAAGCGAGCCAGCGCGGAAGCGAAAGACAGCTGGACAAGCTAGCGCACATTTTGAAAATACTTTGGGAATGTTGCGCAAAGTCTTTAATGAATCCATTTATGAAGGCGCACTTAGTATATTGTAATGGAGCTTGAGCAGATAGCTCTCATCCTTTAGTAGATAGTCGTCATTTAATAGACTTAATGCAGTTAGATAGGAATTTAATTCTAGATTTGATAGCTTTAGAGTGCAAGAGGGAAAACAAATATAGACACCCTCATTGTACATTGTAACATTAGATCAAGCAGGAAGAGAAGAGAAAGCAGAGAACTGCTTGAAGAACACCCATGTACATCCATTTGAATTAATGAAATAACTCTGATTCAAACTCATGGTTTGTGTCGATTCTCTGTGTGTTGATGTTAATATGCTCATGGATGTTTGCTTCCTATCATACATTTTCTTTTATATGTTGTGTATGTGATTTCATGGTTGAATTGAATTTTGAGATGGTGAGTGAATGAGTTTCAATTGTTTCTCTAATTGAGCCAGAGGATTCCTGCAAGGAGTGCAATCGAATTGTCCGCAAAAAGTGCGTTGACAGAAGGGTTCAATTAGAGATAGATTTTGTTCTCTTTTTCAACGAAGGTGAAGTTAGGCACAAGTGTTGTGCAAGGAGTGCGCAGGCCAAGGAAAAGCCTCAGGGTTGCGAGCCTGAGAAAAGTTTTAAAAGACTATTGCTGCAGGAGTGCGCAGGGTCGAAAGACTTCAACACTTAGACAAGGTTGAATATTTTCTGCAAGGAGTGCGTGAAAAGTTAAGGTTGAAGATTTGCCACAAGGAGTGCGTGTAAGGTTTCTTTTCTAAAGACTGAATTTGTGGACAAGATCGAGAGGAATAGGCCTTCGAATTCACTGAAGGGCAAGTGCAGGGAAGCTGCCGTGGAAAGTCGAAGGGAAGCGTCGCAGGTTGGTGAGCAGGAGAACGAGACTTCGTGGAGGAAGCACTTGTTTCTTTTTCGCAAGAATCGTCAAAGGGAGAACGGACGGTCGAGACTCTTTGAGGAGATCTCGTGAAGTTCCGAGGACCGTCGGATCTACACGTAGGATCATGTGTCGGAGTTTCGGAGGTTGATGCCCGTAATCTTGGCAACGGAAGATGCGAAGTCGCGAGATGCGATATTTCGACAGTGACGTAGCAGTGTGGGGCCACAGAAGTGGTGACGTGGATAGTTGATGTGAGCTATTGGGGATTCGCAGCGAAAGTCCCAAGCATTGGACATCAGGATTCACGATCCCACGAAGTCCGATATCTCGATAGAAGTGACGAGGAGTCAAAGAGATAGCTCACGCGTGTGTCAGAGTTTCGGCATATCGTGAGTCAGAAGTCGGTAAAGTAAAAGGTTGATATTGCGAGTGGCGAGATCGCGATAGAGAAAAAGTCCTGATAAGCCGAGAGAAAGTCAGCGTTGACCAAAGTCATCGGGTCTCAGGGATTTGAGAGCCCAGTGATCAACAGAGAACTTGCGAAGCTGCGAGTTCCGATCCTCCAATAAGTCAAGGAAGGGGGATTGCACAGGAGAAGAGAATCTGTGGGTGTATATTTCCCAATAAGGAAATAGAAGAACCTTGGAGTTCTTCGGGCCGAGGAAGAAAAGAAGGTCTTGAGGAAGCGGACATGCCAGTGAGGGTGCGGCGAGTGCTGTCAAAGTGGTATCAGAGCGGGAATATCTCTTTGTTTTCTGTAGCAGAGAAGAGAATTCACCATGCCGCCCAGAAGGGAAAGATAGTCACCTGACCCAGAGGACAGGGAGGTGCAAAGAAGAGGCAGACCGGTAGGAAATCCAGAAATGGAGAGAAAGATGAGAGATCTTCGAGCAAGACTCGAGGACATGGAGACAGCTCAGAGACGCACAACTAGTGCAGGGGATCTCAGTGATTCCGATGTTGAGGTTGAGGCTAAACGCGAGGAGGAGGTTGCAGCCGAAGATGCATCAACGAAGCGTTTGATTAAAGCCATTGCCAGGATGGGCGCAAGGGCAAAGATGGACATTCCAGTCTATGAGGGAAATATGGATGCAGAAGAGCTACTAGACTGGATTAGATCTCTGGACACCTACTTCGATTATGAAGATATCTAAGAGGATAAGAAGGTCATACATGATGTCATGCGCTTGAAAGGACATGCAGCATTATGGTGGGACAAGCTACAAGCAGACAGACGCTGCAAAGGCAAGCAGAAGATCAAGAGTTGGAATCAGATGATAGCAAAGATGAAGGCGAAGTTCATACCAAGAGACTATCAAATTACTCTGTTCAGGAGGATGCAGAACCTAAGACAGAAGCTGATGACAGTGAAAGAATACACTGAAGAATTCTATCAACTGAACATCAGAGCAGGTCATCGGGAGAGCGATGATGAGAAGGTTTCCAGATATCTGAATGGTCTGAGATACAACATTCACGATGAATTAAGCATGGTAACCGTCCGAACAGTAGAGGATGCTTATCAGATGGCTCTGAAAGCCAAAGAGAAGCTGAGCCGTAAGCAAGGTCAACGAGGGCGAGGCAGGAGTCAGCCTAGAGGCAAAGCAGTTGCCCAGGATAAATACCAGAAGCCCAAAGAGGAATGGAAGAAACCTCAGGGTAAAGTTGAAAGAGGTGGAACCTCACAGCGAGGACAACAATATGTTGAACAGAGAGGACAACATACAGAGCAAAAGGGAGATTATGTTGACGCAAACACTTTTCCTTGTACCAGAGGTAGGGGAAGAGGCCGAGGTGGAGTAATCACATGCTTCACATGTGGAAAGAATGGGCACAGGTCATTTGAGTGTTCAGAGAAAAAGAAGGACAATGGAGAAGCTCACATCACTAAAGCGCAGAGGCATGATGTTGAGACTGAAGACACAGAAGGTGGAAGGTCACTGATGATGCATAAAGTTCTCTTAACACCCAGAAAAGAGGTGGAGGACTCAACTCAAAGGACTAGACTATTCAGAATAGCTTGGAAGACCAAGGACAGGGCATGCAAGGCTATTGTTGACAGTGGTAGCACAGATAATCTCGTTTCGACTGAGATGGTAGAGAAGTTGGAGCTGGAGACAACTGATCACCCGAGTCCATACAAAGTTTCATGGCTACAGAAGGGACATGAGGTGAGTGTCACTAAACAATGTTTAGTTGAATTAAAGATAGGAGGATATAATGATAAGGTCTTATGTGATGTCATTCCTATGGATGTATGTCATTTATTGCTGGGTAGACCATGGCAATATGATAGAAACGTGATTCATGATAGGATAATGAACACATATACCCTGGAGAAGAATGGGGAAACACATAGGTTGCTTCCGATAAAGGATAAGGAGGTGAAGCCGGAAGTAAACAACACAATACTTCTCATGAGTGGGAAGGAACTCCTTACAGAAATGGAGAAGAAGGAAGATCCACAATTCTTCGTGGTCAGAAAGCCGAGAATTGTTCTGACTAGCACAAGAGGGGATGATTTACCAGATGAGATTCAAGAACTGCTGGAAGAGTTCGCTGACATCATAGTGGACGAATTACCTCATTCGTTGCCACCAATAAGGAGTGTGAGTCATCATATAGATCTCATACCAGGAGCTACTTTGCCGAATAAAGCTGCATACAGGTTGATGCCGCAAGAAAATGAGGAAGTCAAGAAGTAGGTCCAGGAGTTGTTGGACAAAGGGTTAGTCAGGGAAAGCTTGAGCCCATGTGTTGTTCCAACAGTACTCAGTCCAAAGAAGGATGGGGGCTGGAGGATGTGTACTGATTCAAGAGTGATCAACAAAATAACCATCAGGTATAGGTTTCCATTACCGAGAATGGATGATTTGATGGATTTCCTGAGCGGGGCAAAGTTATTTTCAAAGATAGACTTGAAGATTGGATATCACCAGATTCGCATGAGAGAAGGCGATGAATGGAAAACAACATTCAAGACAAATGAAGGTTTGTATGAATGGTTAGTCATGCTGTTTGGTTTGATGAATGCACCGAGTACATTTATGAGGCTGATGAATGAAGTCCTGAGGGAGTTCATCGAAAAGTTCGTCATTTTGTATTTGGATGACATACTGATTTACAGTAAATCAGAGGCTGAACATCTGAAGCATTTGGCCATTGTGATGAGGAAACTATAGCAGGAGAAGCTGTTGATTAACATGAGAAAATATTCATTTATGAAGACAGAGCTCATTCACATGGGTTTTTTTATTTCGGCTAATGAGTTGAGGATGGATTCGGATAAAGTGGAGGTAATTAAGAATTGGCCATCACCGAGAAATATTTTCGAGGTGAGAAGTTTTCATGGTTTGGCTAGTTTCTACTAGAAATTCATCAGAAATTTTAGTGGAATTAGCGCAGCGATGATGGATACAGTGAAGAAGTGACACAAGTCTTTTCATTGGACAACAGAGGCTGAGAAGAGCTTCAATCTGTTGAAACGAAATATAACGGAACAACCAGTGTTGGTGTTGCCGGATTTCCAGAAGACATTTCAGGTGAAATGTGATGCAAGCGGGTATGCCATAGGAGCAGTCTTGAGTCAAGAAGATAGGCCAGTTGCATATTACAGCGAGAAGCTGGATGAGGCAAAACTGAAATACTCCATGTATGATAAAGAATTTTATGCTATCATATAGACATTAAAAAAGTGGAGGCATTACTTGATCCCAAAAGAATTTGTATTGTACAGTGATAATCATGCATTACAGTTTGTGACCCGACAAGAGAAGTTGAATCAGAAACATGCAAAATGGGTAGAGTATATGCAGAATTTCACATTTGTGATTAAACACATTTAGGGTACTGCTAACAAAGTGGCTGATGCTTTGAGCAGGAAGTGTTTGTTACTGCAGGAATTCCGAGTCAAAACATTGGGTTTTGAAAATCTCAGGGACATGTACGTAGGAGATGCAGATTTTGGAGAAGCATATGAAGCAGCAGAGAATCAAGTTCTCAGAGACAGAAGCCCATGGATAGATTATATGATCTAGGAAGGATTTCTATTCAGAGGCAATCAACTGTGTATTCCGAATTGCTCCATGAGGGAGAATCTGTTGAAGGAGAAGCACAGTGGTGGATTAGCAGGACATTTTGGTCATGACAAAACATTCGCGAAGCTGAGCGAATCATATTTTTGGCCAGGGATGTGAGCAGAGGTCAAGCGATTTGTTGACAGATGCAGAATTTACCAGCATTCAAAGGGGAGAAAGAAGAATGCAGGTTTTTATCAATCATTGCCCATACCAGAGAGGCCATGGGAGGCAATCATCATGGATTTTGTATTGGGGTTGCCGAGGACAAAAAGAGGTGTTGATTCAATCTTTGTGGTAGTGGACAGGTTTTCAAAAATGGCACATTTCATTCCATGCCAGAAAACCAGCGATGCGACTCACATCGCGAATTTATTTTTCAAGGAGGTCATTCGACTTCATGGATTGCCGAAAAGTATAGTTTCGGACAGGGACACCAAATTCATAGGGAATTTTTGGAGGACCTTATGGAAGAATCTAGGAACTAACTTGGCGTTTAGTTCTGCTTATCATCCTCAGATGAATGGACAAACAGAAGTGGTCAACAGAAGTCTGGGAGACTTGCTGAGAAGCTTGGTGACAAAACAACATAGCAGCCGGGATAGTATATTACCACAGACAGAGTTTGCATACAATGATTCGGTGAATCGAAGCACAGGCCGAAGTCCATTTCAAATTGTGTATGGAACACAATCGAGAGGAGTTTCTGAACTGAGGGATTCAGAAAAGACTGCGACTAGTAGCGCTAGTGTAGAAGAGTTTGCTGAGGCGATGAAGGAACTTCACAGTCGGGTGAAGCAGCGACTGATAGATTCAAATTAGGAGTACAAGCGCAGAGCAGATCAACTGAAAGGACAACTTTAGTTTGAAGTTGGTGATCTAGTTCTGGCACATCTAATAAAGGAAAGGTTCCCGAGAGGAACATACAACAAGTTAAAGATGAAGTAAATCGGGCCATGCAAGGTCTTGAGAAAATTCGGAGAGAATGCTTATGTGATCGAGTTGCCGGAGGGCATCGGAATATCTCTGATATTCAATATCACAGATTTATACCCATATAAAGCTGGAGAAGCAAAGACTAGAACTGAGGAGCCAGTAATCCAGTGGATGAAACAGATGCCGGTAGCAGAAAAGCCACAGATGGAATGCATACTGGACAAGAGAGTAGGTAGGAAGACCAGGCGAAAGCAGTATTTTGAATATCTGGTCAAATGGAAGAATCATCCAGTGGAGGATGCCAGCTGGGAGACTGAAGCGGAGATCCAGAAGCATGGACAGACCGTGCAGGAGCTCATGGACAGGATCCCATGAAATTTTTCAAGCCGAGGAGTATTATGCAGGAGCATCGCCAACACATCAAGCGAGCCAGCGTGGAAGCAGAAGACAGCTGGACAAGCCAACGCACATTTTGAAAATACTTTGGGAATGTTGCACAAAGTCTTTAATGAAGCCATTTATGAAGGTGAACTTAGTATATTGTAATGGACCTTGAGCGGATAGCTCTCATCCTTTAGTAGATAGTAGGCATTTAATAGACTTAATGCAGTTAGATAGAAATTTAATTCTAGATTTGATAACTTTAGAGCGCAAGAGGGAAAATGGATATAGACACCCTCATTGTACATTGTAACATTAGATCAAGAAGAAAGAGAAGAGCAATCATAGAACTGCGTGAAGAACACCCATGTACAGACATTTGAATTAATGAAAGAACTCTGATTCAAATTCATGGTTTGTGTCGATTCTCTGTGTGTTGATGTTAATATGCTCAGGGATGTTTGCTTCCTGTCATACATTTTCTTTTATATGCTATGTATGTGATTTCATGGTTGAATTGAAGTCTAAGATGGTGAGTGAATGAGTTTCAATTGTTTCCCTAATTGAGCCAGAGGATTCCTGCAAGGAGTGCAGTCGCATTGTTCGTAAGGAGTGCGTTGACAGAAGGGTTCAATTAGAGATAGATTTTGTTCTCTTTTTCAACGAAGGTGCAGTTAGGCACAAGTGTCGTGCAAGGAGTGCACAGGCCAAGGAAAATCCTCAGGGTTGTGAACCTGAGCAAAGATTTGAAAGACTGCTGCTTCAGGAGTGCGCAGGGTCGAAAGACTTCAACACTTAGACAAGGTTGAAGATTTGTCACAAGGAGTGCGTGCAAAGTTAAGGTTGAAGATTTTCCGCAAGGAGTGTGTGTAAGGTTTCTTTTATGAAGACTGAAGTTGTGGACAAGATCGGGAGGAATAGGCCTTCGAATTCACTGAAGGGCAAGTGCAGGGAAGCTTCCGTGGAAATCCGAAGGGAAGCGTCGCAGGTTGGCGAGCAGGAGAACGAGACTTCGTGGAGGAAGCACTTGTTTCTTTTTCGCAAGAATCGTCAAAGGGAGAACGGACGGTCAAGACTCTCTGAGGAGATCTCATGAAGTTCCAAGGACTGTCGGATATACACGTACGATCGTTTGTTGGAGTTTCAGAGGTTGAAGCCCGTAATCTTGGCAACGGAAGCTGCGAAGTCATGAGACGTGATATTCCGACAATGACATAGTAGTGTGGGGCCACAGGAGTGGTGACGTGGACAGTTGACGTGAGCTATCGGGGATTCGCAGTGAAAGTCCCGAGCACTGGACATCAGGATTCGTGATCCCGTGAAGTCCGATATCCCGATAGAAGTGACAGGGAGTCAAAGAGATAGCTCACGCATGTGTCGGAGTTTTGGCATATCGTGAGTCAGGAGTTGGTAAAGTAAAAGGTTGATATCGCGAGTGGCAAGATCACGATAGAGAAAAAGTCTCGATAAGCCGAGAGAAAGTCAGCGTTGACCAAATTCATCGGGTCTCGGGGATTTGAGAGCCCAGTGATCAACAGAGAACTTGCGAAGCCGTGAGTTCCGATCCTCCGATAAGTCAAGGAAGGGGGATTGCACAGGAGAAGAGAATCTGTGGGTGTATATTTCCCGATAGGGAAATAGAAGAACCTTGGAGTTCTTCGAGCCGAGGAAGAAAAGAAGGTCTTGAGGAAGCGGGCATGCCAGTGAGGGTGCGGCGAGTGCCGTCACTCTACCTTAGTGTGAGGTATGTAGAAATAAACATCGCCCTGGTGAATGTTACTACATGAAAAAATATTTTTAGACACCAACAAACCTCTACTGCACATTCTAAAATTTGTGGGGCACACTGAGAAGGATTTTAGGGCTTACAATCTTCCATGAAAGATCAAGAGACACCTATCGAATTCAAGGTGAAGTACATCAGGAAGGAATTGCTACGTAGATTAACTCTTCAGGAAGAGGGAACTTCAACCCTCACAGTGGATTTAGAGGAAGAGGACGAGGTGGAGGCATGGGTTGAGGTCAAGGTCAGATCATTTGTTATAACTATGCACATCCAAGACACTTGGCAAGGGACTGTAAGAACCCTTGTACCACCTATAGTTAATGCAACTCATTTGAACATCTCATAGAATATTGTCCTGCATTGTTAGCTAAGCTTCAGGAAAGATGAGGAGGACAACAATAAGTACAATTAATATCATAAGAACCTCATGGAGTGGATCCTAGAGTCGTTGTTATCACTAGAGGAGGCACTGATACAGGTGAAGATAGAGTGACTCTAGCAAAGACCACAAAAGAATCAAGGTTCATAAGAGTTGCAGAGAATACACAAGAGTTTGATCCAAGAAAAGAGACACAAGCATTTGAAGAGGCAAGAAAATAATTTGGAGGAGATTAGGCTTCTTCTTCAAAGGCACAACCATAAGTGAGAGAATGTGGGATGCCTATGACATTTGATTAGTCTGCATCACCTGGAGAAGGAAAAGAGGTAAGCAAGCTTGTTAGTTTCTTGTATACGTTCATTGATTTGATTAAGGATGAAAGAGCCATACAAGAACTACAACACTTGATCCGACAGTATGAACCAGGGAAGGTAGACCCTCTGTTGAATAGAGAAGTACATCAAGTATCCAAAAAGAGAAGGACAAATAAGGAACTACACTTTAATGCTGATATTAGAGATTATGATATAGATTATGTGGTCCTCGACTTAGGGTCAAAAGTCAATTTTATGACAAAGTAGACCTGGGCACTGATGGGAAAACCTAAGTTGATTTACTTCCTTATCAGGATTAGGATGGCTAATCAACAGGCAGTAAGCCCCTTTGGGATACTGGAGCATGTCCCTATGGACATCTATGGGGTAAGGACATTTGTGGATTTCAAGGTGATTGAGATAGTCGATGATAGTTTTCCTTATCCTATGTTGTTAGGAATTGATGGGGCTTTCAATAATTCTACCATGGTTGACTTAAAGAAAATAAGAATGACATTTGAAGGTGACGGCCTTAGGGTCATTGCACCTCTAGATCCTAATGAAGGTAGCAGATACACATAACCCATCAGAGAAGAAGACCACGCACATGAGCTAGAAAATATTTACAAATTGACAACAAGACAACATGATTACATTAATCCTAAAACAGATGGGAATTTAAGTTGGTGAAGTGACAATTCATGTTCATCAGATTCAAAAGAAGCACTAGAGAACTGACAGAACAAGATGTATGAAGTTTCTATGAGGAGATGTGCTAAATTGACCAGGGAAGTTCATTGTATTGACATAGAAGTAAGTGATCTACCCACATTTGATGGTTTAAATCATTTAGAAACATTCTTATTAGAATTTGAAGAAATTGTACCAGTATAACAACGAATGTTGTCACTGGATGAAGCTTTAAAAGTAACTCCAATGAGATGGTGGGGAAAACATAAGAGGAACATCGTGGACTAGGTGCAATGTCGCACTTTGATGACAATGCGATTCTCAGATCAAGTAGAAGGGTGCAAAGTTAGATACATAGGTTAGAGATGTCTGAAGGACCATGTGATAAGTTGCGAGGAGGCCTGGAGCAACATTCCTCAAGAGAAGTGGGTGCATAAATTCATTAACACTTTGGATACAACACCTATCAATTGGTATCTTCAAGGGGAACTGCACCTCACCACTGCAGATTGGCAAGGTATGACTCAGAATTTTGTAGCCACATTTTTATTTGAAATTCAGTACCCTACAGTAGATCAAGATTTACAGGTTGTAAGACCGAAAGTATTTGAGGAGGCACCTGACCTCCCTATTGAGCAAGAAGAAGAGGATGAATGGACTGCACCTCTTCAGAAATTGTAAGGATGTTACAATATCAATGCTCATGAAGACGATGATCATAGGAATGTGAACATCACAAAAATAGAAGGACAGAGAGACATAGAAGGACCAGGAGTCAAACTACCTTTTTTTGGAGAACCAATCAAAATCAAGAAAGTTAACATTGGAATAGAACAATCCCCTAAGCTCGCAAATGTTGGAGATTATTGGGATGATGCCACCATTGAAAATAGCACAGAGCTACTACATGAATATCAGGACTTCTTTCCAACCAAGTTTACTGATATGAAGGGAATTAAAGGGACCATGGGAGAGATGAAGATTCCCTTGAAACCAGATGCAAGGCCAGTCAAGCAGAGACCCTATAGATTGAATCCCAAATATAAGCAAAAAGGCAAGATTGAATTAGATAGAATGTTGGAAGTAGGAATCATAGAACCCATTGAAGAGTTAGGATGGATTAGCCCTATGGTGGTTCAAGATAAGAAAATAGGAGAGATCATAATCTATGTAGACTTGAGAAAACTGAATGATGCATGTTTACATGATCAATTCCCGACACCATTTACTGATGAAGTGTTAGATAATGTGGGAGGACAAGAAGTTTACTCCTTCACAGATGGATTTTCGAGTTATCACCAGATCAGGATTACAAAGGAAGATTGCCATAAGACCACATTTGCAACAGAATGGGGATTCTACCAGTACACAGTGATTCCTTTTGTATTGAATAATGCACCAACCATCTTTTCTAGGGTGGTGGTCGAAGCATTCAAGGAATTTCTACATAAATTTCTGGAAGCATATTTTGATGATTGGACTGTTTTTATCTTATTGCAAAATCATATTGAATGTTTAAGACTATTGTTGGATAAGTGCAGGAAATGTCAGATTTCCATGAACCTGAAGAAGTTCATCTTCTTTTCACCCTTTTGGCATGCTACTTGACCATATAGTATGTAAGCAGGGATTGCTGGTAGATCCGTCCAAGATTTCCATTATTGTTGATCTACCCCCTCCTACTTTAGTTAGACAGCTGCGCACTGCACTGGGACATAATGGATACTATAGAAAGTTCATTTATGGATATGCACAGATTACAACACCCATGGATAATTTTTTGAATAAATATTATCAGTTTCAATGGACAGAAGAATGCCAATGGAGCTTCGACACACCGAAACAAAAAATGGTCACTGCGCCTATTCTGGTTTTCCCAGATTGGAGTAAGGAATTTCATGTGCATGTCGATGCCTTGTCCATTGAATTAGGAGCAGTGTTAGCACATCCAAGAAAAGGAGATATTGACCACCCATTAGCCTTTGCTAGAAGAAATCTTTCAACAACTGAAATAAACTACACTACCACTGAGAGGGAAGGTTTATCCATGGTGTATGCATTGCAGAACTTTTGTCACTACTTTTTGGGAGGACACTTTAAGATGTTCACTGATCACTCTGCATTGAAATACCTAGTCAAAAAACTAGTGTTGGGGGGAAGAATATGTAGATGGCTTCTGTTATTCCAAGAATATGATTTTGATATCGTGGTCAAGCCAGGGAGAATGAACAAAGGACCTGGCCACTTATCCAGGTTAGAACATAGAGAGGAATGTACTATCTTGGAGGATACACTGCCAGATGCATAGTTTCCAGCCAGCATAAAGGTCGATGATCACTTCATCGATATAGTCCATTTCTTGTCAACATGAATGGAACCTCGTGAATATACAATTATCCAGAAGAAACAACTCGTAGTTCGCGCTGTGGATTTTTCACTTATATCTTGACAACTATACAAGATGGGACCTGATGAGATCTTGAGGAGATGTGTTATGGAGGCAGAAAAACCATTGATTTTGGCAAAAGCACATGAGGGCATCGCAAGAGGACACTATGCAGGGAAAGCAACAACACATAAGGTTCTCAAAGAYGRCCTTTGGTGGCCCACTTTACACCAAGACGCTAAGGAATACTACAGATCCTGCGATGTATGCAAAAGAKTTAGGAAACCTTCCAGAGGAGATGAGATGCCTTTAGTAGAACAACTAACCTTACATGCATTTGAGAAATGGGCCATTAATTTTGTGGGACCTGTCAACCCGCTAGGAAAGTGCACAGGAGCTAGATACATCATCACTGCGATAGTTTATTTGACAAGATGGGTAGAAGAAATATCACTCAAGGACTGTAGTGCAACTACAACTGCGGGATTCATATTTGATGATATCATAACCAAGTTTCGATGTCCAAAGATCCTAATGAGTGATCAAGGCACACATTTGATTAATAAGACTATTGAAGGCTTGACTTAGGAATTTTAATTTCACCATCAGAAAAACACCCCATACCACCCACAAGCGAATGGTACAGTCGAAGCATTCAATAAGATCTTGGAGATAACACTGACAAAGATTTGCAGTGTAAACAAGGATGATTGGAATTTGAGAGTACTCGAAGTATTATGGGCCTATAGAACCACTTACAAGAAGCTGACAATACAACCTCCCTTTAAGTTGGTCTATGGTCTAGAAGTAGTTGTACCTATGGAATACTTGGTTCCTAGTCTAAGAATTACAACCTTTACATATATGGATGACACTGGCGTTATTCAAGAGAGGATTGCACAATTGGTCGAATTGGAGGAAGATAGGTTTACTGCAGGATTTCATCAGTAGGTACAGAAGGAATGAGAGAAGGCTTACCATGATAGACACATCAAGAAGAAAGCCTTTAAGCAAGGAGATTTGGTATTAGTTTTTGACAACAAATTCATGAAGCATCTGGGGAAGTTCAAGACACATTGGCTTGGGCCATATGAGGTTTCCTATGTCACGGAAGGAGGAGCTACGCAGTTGAAGAATTTGAAGGGAGAATGGAAGGAAGGTTTGGTGAATGGGAGCCATTTGAAATTGTACTATGACAACTAGTTGCCCTGCAGCTCTCAATAAAAGAGGAAGGAGAAGGGTCTAGGTACCAGGTGCAGTTGGAACTGGGTACCAGACACAGAAAAGACACTCTGCACATAGTGGGGAAGAATAGAGCATAAAGCACAGGCTGCGATGCACAGTCTGAAGTCGAAGTAAAAAAGAAGGTTTAGACCGAAGTGCCTCGAGACGAGTCACAAGTGAGTGTTGGGGGCATGTTATCACTTGGTTATGGATTAAGAAAGAAAGCAAAGAAAAAGGAAAAGAAAAGACGAAGTGTGAACTGTGCGAAAGGCACATTGACTGAGATTGGGTCGAAGTGGTTAAATAAGAAAAAAAGGAGTGAAGCAAGGGAAAGCTAGTCATTGAACAACAAGATCGAGGAAGATAGATCATCAAGGAATATGGATCATGGACAACTCAACAAATAGAAGAAGATGTCAACGATTTCTTTGGAGCACCTCGTGGAAAAGATTGAAAGACAAGCTGGCGAATCCCAGAAAACGTGGCTCAAAGAGGACCTAGGGTTTTGACACCTAGACTTTGTCATGTAATGTATAAATAAAGGTCTAGAGGACCTGGTATGGGTTGGTGCCAATTTAGTTGAGAGTTCATTGTTATTGTGTGATCAAGTGATTACTACTGTGTGAGGGAGAAGTGATGTGTGTGAGAGATTATGTATTGTAAGATATTCAGTTGGGTGGGAAGATCAACCTTGCAGCTAGGTGCGCAGGGAGTGGAGAGAGAGAAAGAGAGAGAGATATACAAGCTAAGAGCACATATAGAACTATATGTTTTCATATAATATCAAGAAACACAGTTCTGTGGATGTAGCCCTAGGGAGAGGGTGAACCACGTATATCTTGTTGTTCTGTGGGATTGGTGTTGTGTTATTTTACCTTCTGTTATTCTGTTATTGCATCATAGTGTTAGATATAAGATATAATTGTGCAAAGTGAGTTTAAGTTGGTAATGGATATCTAGCTTCTGTGTTGCTATTGTTTTAGATCCACCTTGTATTTCCTCTGGTTGTAGACACTTGTGTCCTGCAACCCCCTATTGCTACTTCGGGTGAGACTACATCTGCTTCGCAGGTTTTGCCGAAAGGGCTAGTAGTTAGGGGTTGTTGATGCATTGTTAGAGATGAACTCTGGGTCTTCCCATGTGCCAACACTTCCTTGATCTTGGGAGGAGGGATACAAGCATATTCTTCAGATAACACAATATAAGTACCCATCCTTGTGTCTTGAAAAGACACATGTTTTTTTTTTTTTTCTAGGAAGCAGTTACAACCTACTCTCAGTATTTTGTCTCTCTCCTAATGAAAACTTCCACACCATTATGAGGAAAGTTGAAGTGGGTTCCTTCCATGAAGTAGCAATCTCGTTTGAACTTGGAGGACCACTCTCTTCCTAAAATCATACCATATGCTTCAGGTATATATACTACGATGAAATCTATGAGTATGCTCACATTAGGAGATTGGTTAAAAGTAATGGAAAAGTCCTTGATGTAACCAATGGTTTCTATGGTCCTTGAATCCAAAGAAAGTAGATCTTTACAAGATTTTGTGCACTCAAGGCCCAGTCTCCTCATAACTTGAAGGGACATGACATTGTGCCCTACTCCTGTGTCAACGACAAAATTATGGAGCACAAGATTAGGAATATTTACCGAGGCATAAAAATGAGTAACTCCTGGGTATAAATTGATGGCATCATATGCCTCCTTTGGTTGAGAAAAGGCCTCTTTGGGAAGAGGAACTCTTGTTTCGTTTCATGAAGTAGGAGGGGTTTGTAGGACACGTGAATGATTTTCAAATTGAGAAGGTGTCCGAAGAACATATAATAATGTCATATGGGAAGGGAATTTTTCTAGATCTTCAACTACATTGTAATATCTTGGTGTTGGAAAGTGTGGAGGAGGATCATTAGGTACAACCTTGTTTGGATTCCATGGAACTTAGTTCCTCGGAGGGGAAGGTGATCTACCACTCATGATAGCTTTGTTTTTTCCATTATCTTTTGGATCAGTTTTGGTCCCTTCCACTCCTTTCAGATTTGGTTTAGAGGCATGAATCCTAGTTTCCACAAATAATATTCCAAAGGGAGGAGAGTTATCATCACGAGGCACAAAATCTTCCATGTTGACATGATCATTTTTTGATGTGGAGGTATGGTTATTTTTTATTGGAGGTAAAGGTGCCTTTCTAGATTTGGACAATTCCAAGTGGCATGTATATGAGTAACAATACTCGGGATCATGGAAGTCTCGAAAAAAGTGGCACCAATCCACTTTAGCAACATTCTTCCTGAGAGGAGGAGTAGGAGGAAGAGGAGGTCTTGACCTTGACAAAGAAGTAAACCAAAAGTCATTTCTTTTCGATTAAGGGAAAGGATTTGATTGTTCATGTTCATTAGTAATTTCAACGTTTCAAAACTTTCCCTTTCTTTCATATTTGAAGTTTAGGTAGGTGGGTGGTCATATCAAGGACCATCGTTTCGAGGAGCCCCATTCCTAGGATTCCTATTAACACATGGCTATGCTACAGGTGAGGGAATCATATAAAACTCCTACATGTTTCTTTCAATTTCTAAGGCACTAGCCTTGGTTGCATCTAAAGTTTTTATCGATTTGTCTTTCAATCTGTACTTTACATTTGGATTCATAGAGTTCATGTAGTAGTGGAACAAATTTTTCACTGATGGTTGGGAAGTACCTGGGATTATGTTCAAGGTGGAGGTAAAGCGTTGATTGAAATTTCAAATTTTATATCTCTCATGAATGGAGATGGTTGTGAAATCCATGAGTAGGGAAGCCACATCATTTGTCCCTTGGAAATGTTTCTTGAACCCTTGTACCATTGTGTCCCAATATGGGATACTATCATTAGGAAGCAAGTGATACCATCTCGCTGGCTCCCCTTCAAAGGTTCTTACAAAAATTCTAATGATGAAATTGGGAATGGTTATGTCCACGAGTTATAATGCATCATAGAAGTTTTGTATATGTTCTTTGACATTCAATGGACCAATTCCACTAAACTTAGGAAGTCAGTTTGGGGCATCCGTAGGAATGTCATGTAGAGGTTGGGTCAACCTTTAAGGGGTTCTGGGTTTCCAAGACATTTCCATCAGAACATATGTGGGAGTAACAACAAAAGTTTATGGAACAATTAAGGGAACAACCTGAGGGTTGGTAAATGTCGATGGATTGAATGATACTTGTTTTAGTCTCAGGTTTTTAGTAGTAGAAGAGGAAGAGGGTGACTTATTTTGTATGAAAGGTGTAACTAGTTTCACTGGTTTTCCAGATGTATGAGCCTCGCTACTTGTTTTATTTCACAAACTTTATCTTCATGTAATCCTGGGAGACATTATTTCCTTGGTATTAGGATGTTTCCACCCTGCCCGCTTGCAAGGGGACCAAGTAAGGAAATTGGAAACAAGAGAGGTATCACACCAATAATCCTACTTTTTCTGAAAGAGGTCAAAGTAACCCAACTTACAAAAAATATATAGTTCTTCTCAAAGTGAAAGGTAATGTATGACAATTGATAATTGTTCATGTGAGTTTGAACAAGTGGAATCGGATACTGACAAGGTAAGATTAAAGCAAAACTTGATGGTTTTTATGACTCCCTGATGTAATAAAATTACAAGGGAAATAAACTATGATAATTACCAAGGAAAACATATGGATCTCTTCATGACCTTATTTTTAATTTCTGTCAAAAAGGTGGGAAAAGACACCAAAGAATTTGGGTCGAATTCTCAGGAAAGTTTTGGCATGCAATCAAAACAAAGAGATTTGCAAGTTCCCCAGTGGATTCATTAGAAAAGGGTTGTGTTATAAGAAAAATATGTCAATTAGGATAGATCCAACCTATTTGGCTGTGAATTAGGTTACAACCTCTTTGATAGCTCAACATGAGGTTGAGACTACCCACACCTCAGATGGTCCTGTGTTTGAGGTGGTGAAAATGGGAAAAAGGAGAAATACTTATGAAAAGTCTCTCGTAGGACCACTCACCTTGGGTATTGTCCTCCCTCAGCTTCATGGATGGCCAAAATGGCCTTGGTGGTGAAAATTATAAACAAGTGGACAAAAAAACCCTTTCTGATTTTTAGGACAAAAAACTAATAAAAGATAATAAAAAGTTGTTCACTCCCTTAAGGCCTTGGAAAAAGGTCCGGAAATGATTCCCAGGGTAAACTAGGGTTCCGAACAATGGCCCAATGGTTGTCTTATGCATAATTATTGAAGAAAAAAAAGTAAAAAATTCTTTAAACAACTACAACCATGTCCTTTTAGGTGGTTGTAGGTAATGAACATCAAGTTGTTAAGGACTTGTAAGGTGTGGGAACAAGTCCCAAAATTCTCGATAAAGCTTGAAATTACCCAAAAAAGGTCCTGGGAATTTTCAAAGATTAAAGTTAGATTTGATAATTTAACAACAACCTTTGAGCAAGTTGTAACAACTATGAAAAGAGTGATATAACAATTGTGAAGTAAGGTTCATCAAGGTATGATGTGGAATGACTAAAGGTGATACTTTAAGCATGTATTTAGTTGTGAATTTTAGGTTGTTTAAACACAAGGAGTGGAAATTGTTATCACTAAAAAAATGTTCGCAATATTTCACACAATGGTTGAAGAAAGACATCAATCCCAACAACAATTATTACACCTACAACATCAAAATCCATCAAAAAGGCACAAAACTATACACTTAGTTCAAAAATTGAAGTGCATAAATTCACCAAAGGAAGCGCATGCACGGTGTGCAAAATGTGTAGGCTAACACAACCCTCAACGCGCACTTTGCGCAAGATGCACGACTGTCTATGAGAAAATCCACACACTTCTCATGAATGATGCATTTATGAATCTTATTGGCCTCTCAACCACTTCTAGTCCGACCCCCGACATGATTTGACACTCAAATATGAGCTAGTAAGTTCCTTAAAAGGCCCCTTTTTTCACACTATGAATCAATTGTATCTTTCCATGAATGGACACTATAAATATGTGCCATGGGTGTGATAGAAAAATAAGAAATTCAAGGTATTTTTATGCTGCAAGAATTCTTCTTGGAGAATTCTCTTTTCTCTTTGAATCATTCAAGAACTATAGCAAGGGCCATTCCACTCACCTCTTGAGAGGATTGGCATTATATTTCTTCATCATTGTCACTTTCCATTGCATGAAGAGAAGAGATATCTATTAGGGAACTCAAGATCCCTCCCAAGGAGGAAGAAGGTATTCATAAGTCCCTTCCTTTCTCTACGATGTTAGCCTATCAATATATTGATCCATTGGTATCTATATGATGGTCATTTTTTTCTTTTCATGGTTCTAGTTCTTGTAAGCTTCTCTAACATTTATTTCTCTTTTTTTTTAGTTTTATTTCTTTGTTTCTGTGTATTTGGTTATCTAATCAACTCACAAACCTCTGTCTTGTTTAGCTAACTTAACTAAGCAGTTAAGTGTTGTGTTTTTGCTCACCCATGTGACAAAACCAACATAATAGACTGGTGACCATACTGGGGATCGATATCAAATTCCTCCCTATTTAACTCTTGAGAGAACTTATTTCTAATTGTTCAGATATGCAGGTACCAAAACCAACGTAATCCAGTCTTCCAAATTCAGAATTCAGAGCCAAGGACAAATAATTTCACTTGGAAATTTCTTTCCCAACGCATGACAGGAAGTGCACAACTTTCAAAGCACATAGACATGCATTATGCGCACTGTGTGCATGAATGCCTTCATAACTTTGTGCATTGTGCGCATCCTGTGCCCTCTACGCGCCTGTCAGAACTACAACCCGCACATAAGTTCAGTTTTTTCAAATTGTAAGGGTTTTTATGAATGGTTTGCGGGCCCATTTCCTTTATATCTTAATTTCCTGCATTTTGTAAAGCAATCACACTTCACTTAGAGTCCTTTATCATAGGGAAGGTTAGCTAACATAAGCACATAGGGGTAAAAAGAATCACAATTCTTCTCTTTTCTTTGTTGCCACATGGATGGCTCATTTGGACTTCAAAATTTTGAGTTGAAGTTATTGCTTTTTCAAAACACAATCAATTAATTTGGGACTAACCCTCAAGTATGCTCTTCCCCCAAACCCTAGTGTGATCTCAGGAATCAGAAAAGGTGGTTGAAAGGAAATTTCGTCTCCCTTAACAAACCATTAGGAGAGGACATAATTGTTGGATTACTAAGAGGGGGGGTGAATCAATAATAGAGCAATTTAATCCTTTTTAACCATATAATCCAAGTGTTATATCAAAGAAGCATTATCATACAATAACTGTAGAGTAAATAAGCAATGAACAAATGAAAAAACATACACATACACAATAAACCAGAGTTTTACATGGAAACCCAAATCGGGAGAAAACCACATAATTATTTTTCTTATATGTCTTGAAGAATTACATTAATTGGAAGCACCAACTTCCTTTGTTTTCCAGCTGCAACTGGAAGGAGGCTCTAACCCCCTAGTTTCTCAGGATACAACTTGAGGGAAGCTCCAACTCCCCAATTCTCTAGCTACAACCCCCTATGTTCTCTGGATATAACTGGAATGTGGCTACAACCACCTGTCCTTGCCCCATCCTACCACCCTGAAGTAGAAGTAGAATGATGGAGCCACTATCAACCTGTCACTGTGAGATATACTGATGTAAAACTGTACCAATAAATCTGAACCATGCCTAAACCATGCATCAACCTGTACCATAAACAAGTGCATCAACCATGCACCAACCTATACCAAATAAACTGTAATCAACTTGTACCATAAACAAGTGCATATAACCATGTACCAAGTATGTACCAATCATGTGTCAACTACTCATCAACTATGACTCATCAATATGTACCAACATCATCAACTATACACCTCATGTATGTGCCAACTCATCAACTACTTGTCTCAACCATGTACTCAACATGTACCTCAACCAAAATCCCTCATCAATTTCATCATCCAAATCTGATTTGTAGCTCTATAATAGACCTGGTGTATATGATCACATTCCTGCAAACCTTCCTTAAATTCAACAACAAGAGACTAGCATTTTCATCAAAATTTTCTTTAGTCTCACATGTCTAGTTTTGGATTAGTCAACAACCCTAAGTTGAAGTAATCATAACTTTGTACCTGTAATGTATAAAGATATGAAACTGATACACAATGTTATTCAGTTTGTTTTATGAAAATCCTCCAAGTGTCACTACTTGGAACCTCTCAGAAAATGATTTATAGCAAAAATGACATACCTTGCTGAATTCTGTCTTATTCTAGAGAGTGACCTTGTAGAGTGTTCCCTGCAAAGAATATTTGTTGAATTGATCTGAAACTATTCTAAAACATACTACGGACTGTACCCTAACCAACACATTTGGTTTCACTGAATTTGGATCTATTATGAAGAAGTTATGACGTTTTTACCCGAAACACATGCTTTTGACTAGTTTTAGGACTAGCCACAAACCCTATTTTCCACGAAGTGTAACTCCAAAACTAAAATGAACCACAAGATGAATTTTTTACAGATACTTGGATATTTTTTCTCAATGTCATATAAATTTCACGGTATGAATCATTATAGAAATAAAGTTATAGCGAAAATGGTGAGATGACCTGTAAATAACATAGCTTAAAAAGCACCATCAAAAGAATTTATCCTTCCTTGCATTTCGGCCTTCTTTTCTTCACCTTCCCTCATAATTTCATCTTATATATGCTTGGTTACCTCAGACACCTATAGATATTCAATATGCTCATGTGTGATTAAAAGGAGAGAGCCTTGCCTCTTATTTATACTCTCCAAGCAGCTTCCTTAAAAACATATTCTAGGTCACTTGGCTCCACTTTCCTTATTTTAGGGTTAACCCGCTTCTAATTTCTCCATTAAATTTATTATTGAAATAATTTATTTTGTATTCACTTTGAATTATAATACAATCATTACTTCACTTTATTATTTACCTTTTAAAATCTCTTAAAGCACTTTGACTACTTTGACCTTTTGGGGCTTCTAGATGATATATGAGGGTCCTCCAACTTCGTAAGGCCATAACTCTCAAATTGTGAGGAGTTATGTGACATTCCACATACCACCATAAATGGAATGACATGTACTATCCGTATAGAATATTATTATCTAAAAATATATCATAACTCATATAGTTATCCATCAAACAAACTTGGGTCCATTATCCAAACCTGGGGTCTCCAACTTCTCATGGCCATAACTCTCTAACCGTGAGGAGTTATGTGATGTTCCACATACCACTGGAAATAGAATGACAAGAACTATCCATCTAGAATCTCATTATTCCACAATTAAGCATGGGTTCTCTTACTCCACAAATCAGCTTCTCGTGAGGGCTTTCACCATAAGGGGACCACTTTGGATTTCATCCATCTTTACTTATTATCAACCATGACAAGACAATAATGAGTCATCTTTACATCAAACAATATTGGTTCCATTACCCAAACCTTTGTGTTGTGGGGCTTTCTTCAAGGGTTGACATCAATGACAACCAACCTTAATCAACAATCTCCCCCTTTGGCATTGATGGCAACACTCTGATGCAATACTGAAATCATATCACTCATGCTCCCCCTGGAACCATGCCTCTGTCCTCTGCATATGATAAATCTCTCCCCCTTTTTCATCAATGGAAAAGGTATCTTTCCATTCGGGGCTTCTCCCCCTGACTGAACTGTCCTCTTATGGTGCTTCCTCGTGTACATCTAAGACATATAAGATAAACATTCAAAAATAATTCATTTTGGAGTATAAATAACTCCAAGTCTTTGACAAAGATATTCAAAGTCTTCTCGTGGAAGTGGTTTTGTAAAGATGTCTGCCACTTGTTCTTCTGTGCCCACATACTCAACTCTAAGGTTCTTTTCTGCAACATGTTCTCATAGAAAGTGATACTTGATTGGAATGTGCTTCGTCTTGGAGTGCATCACCAGGTTTTTTGAGATACTGATGGCACTTGTATTATCACAATATATTGGAATGGCCTCATCATACTCAACCTGTATATTTGTCAAATTTTGTTTCATCCAAAGAACCTATGTACAACATGTTGCTACTGCAATATACTCTACCTCGGTTGTAGATAGAGATACTGATGATTGTTTCTTGCTTATCCATGATACCAAACACTCACCTAAGTAGAACGTTTCTCCACTAGTGCTTCGTCGGTCATCAATACAACTTGCCCAATCTGCATTTGTGTAGGCAATAAGTGATATATCTTTTCCTTTTTGGATACCATAATCCAAACTCTTTTGTTCCTTTGAGATATCTGGAAATCCTCTTTACTGCTAATACATGTGATTCCTTTGGTGTTTCTTGAAATCATGCCACCTGTCCAACTACTTGCATTACATCTGGTCTAGATGTTGTCACATATAGTAGGTTGCCAATCATTGACCTGTATTGCCTCTAATCTGTAGACTTTGACTCATCATCTTTTCTCAACTTACAACTAGTTTTCATGGGAGTGATAACTGGTTTGTAATATTCCATTCCGAACCTCTTTATCATTTCTCTGATATACTTGGTTTGAGAAATAAAAATTTCTTGGTTTCTTTGACATATCTGAAGTCCCAGAAAGAAGGATAGTTCTCCAAGTAACGACATTTCAAATTCATTTCGCGTGTCTTTTGCAAATTTCCGGATTAACCTATCATCATTACTACCAAAAATAATATCATCAACATAAACTTAAATTAATAAAATATTACCTTGACTTACCTTGATGTAGAGGTTGTTGTCTACACTTCCTTTTTTGAACCCTGACTACTGCAAATACTTATTCATTTTGGAGTACCATGCTCTGAGAGCCTGTTTTATACCATACACGGCCTTTTTTAATTTACATACATAGTCTGTGTTCTCTGACAACTGAAATCCTTCTGGTTGTTCAATGTAGACTTCTTCTTCAAGTTCCCCATTCATAAAAGATGATTTTATGTCCATCTGATATACTTTAACATTTTTGGAGAATGCATAAGCTAAAAGTAAACGGATTGCTTCCATTCTGGCAACTGGGGAAAATGTCTCTTCCAAGTCAATTCCTTCAATCTGTGCATATCCTTTACATACCAATCTAGCTTTGTTCCTTGTAACCTATCCGTCTTCATTCAATTTATTCCTGAAATTCCATTTTGTGCCGATCACATTCTTATTCTTTGGTCTTGGAATCAATTCCCAAGTGTCATTTTTCTCTATTTGATCCAATTCTTCATCCACAGACTTATTCCAAAATTCATCCTTGTTGGCTTCTTCAGAATAGTTTGGTTCAATTGTAAATAAGAGTGCTAGGTGTGTTTGTTCTGGTGAACGAATTTTTCTTCCAGCCTCAACTCTTGCATCTTTGTTTCCAATAATTTGATTTGAAGGATGATTCTTCTTTACTCGTTTTCTAGATGTCTTTGGAGATACTTTCTGAACTTTCTCTTCTGCTTATGTCGAATTCTCTTCATCTTCATCTTCCTCTTCTACTTATTTTTCATCTTCTTCTTTGAAAAGTTGTTCCATTGATTTGTTTTCTTCTTCCTTTGATTCTGTTTTGTCTGTTTCATCAATTGTTACATTGATTCTTTCCACAACTTTGTTCAATCTTAGATTGTAAAATTTGTATGCTTTGCTTGTACTTGAGTAACCAACAAGTATTCCTTTGTCCACACGAGAGTCAAACTTTCCCATTTTTTCATATTCTCTTTTGATGTAGCATTTGTTTCCAAAAACTCTAAAATGATTCACATTTGTTGGTCTTCCTTTCCATAGCTCGTAGGGAGTTTTATCAGTGTTGTTTTTGAGCATTACTTTGTTTTGAATGTGAACTATTGTATGCACTACCTATGTCCAAAATATATCTGTCAATTTGGAATCCATTAGCATTGTTCGAGCCATTTCTTGTACTATCCTGTTCTTTCTTTCAACAACTCTATTCTGTTGAGGTGTCCTAGCAATGAAGAATTGCCTTTTTATTCCATGAATTCTACAGTAGTCCATAAATTCCTTTGAAGTGAACTCTCCTCCATTATTAGATCTCAAACATTTGATTCTTGAATCCATCTCATTTTCAACCATTTCCTTGTAGATATTGAAATTTTCAAAAGCTTATGACTTGTTCCTGAGAAAGCAAACTGCAGTCATTCTTGTATAATCATCAAATAATAACATAAAGTATTTTTCACCTTTTAAGGCCTTTCTTGTAGTTGGTCCAACTAGATCAGAGTGCACAATTTCCAGTGGTCTTTTTGTTGAATATTCCTTTGATTTGAACCTGGTCTTTGTTTGCTTTCCTTGTTGACAATGCTTGCATAAAGTGTTGGTTGGTTTAGTGATCTGGGGCATTTCTCTGACTGCTTCTCTTTTGCTGACTTTGACAAGGTTATCAAAATGCATGTGACCCATTCTTTTATTCCATAGTCAACTTTCATATTCATTTCCTAGACAACACTTTTCATTTCCAATTTCACTTAACACACATATGTTGTTTGAAGTTCTTGCAGTTGTACCGACCAATTTCCATGAACCTTCTTTTCTTATCTCACACTTTTCTGAATCGAAAGTAAGTTTATGACCTTGGTCACACATTTGAATCACACTTAGAATATTATGTTTCATATCTTCTACTAGTATAAAATTTTGTTTCTTTCATTCTTGTTCCCAATTCAGACTGTGCCTTCTCCAATGATTTTGGATGAATTATCATTTCGAAGGAGATTGATCCATTTTTTTCTTTTCGTAATGTAAGAAATTTGTCTTTATCACCTTTCATGTGTTTTGAACATCCACTGTCAACATACCAACAGTGTTTCTTCTTCTTATCTTGTAGAGCGACTGTGCATTCTTCATTGTTATACTGATCTTGCTTTCTTATCCATGTCGTTTTCTGAGGTTCTTGTCTGTGACTGTTGTTATTCTGTTGAGGTTCTTTAGGAGGGACTTTCATTCTACAATCCTTGGCCACGTGTCCAGAATTGTTACATTTGTAACATTCCACTTCAGTGCTCAAAGATTCAAACCTGTTGTAACTTATTCTTTGTGTCACTAGGTCTCCTTGAATGATCCCTTTGTGTATAAATCTCAAAGTTGTTACTGTTCCTATTGTTAGCTTTGCAATTCACATATTTATGTCCAAAATTATTACATGCATAACATAAACCAAAAAATATAGTGTGATACCTGGGAGTTGAAGATACTTTGAAAGGAGGTGCTCTTATGAATCCTTCTTCTTCTTGAGGCCTATCTATCTGTTGTTGATTCTGAAATATGAATCTTCTTGGTGGAGGAGTGTCCCTATAATCTTCCTTGTATATCTTCCTATCCTCTTTGATTGTTTCTGCATAGCTCTTTGAATTTGTTTCTTCCTGTGTTGTTTTGGATCTTGATCCCTTTTCTATTTGATTGTATCCAAGTCCGGACTTATCAAGATGAGATTTTTGACTGACGATAATGTCAGTCAGAACTTTTGAGTTATTCTGCATGTTATCTCTCAAAATGAGTCAGTCATTTTGTTCCCTTTTTACAGGTGATAGTATGATCATAAATCAAGGTCCTGTATAATTTTTAAAATTTAGAAGTGTCAAAATATAGGATCTAAGATGTTATCATAGAAATAAATCGATCATCAAAAGGTCTTTTCAAAAAATCGATAAAAAAGATTTTCACCAGCTAACATCTGTTTCATAGTTGAAGTTAGCTGGTGAAAGTCTCAAGTTTCAATGGCTAAAGTGTACTCTTAACAGCAAGTGAGCCAGTGAAAGCGTTAACACGATTTTTCCTCCAACGACTCCAGAAAACCAAAAAGGATATGCCAGACACATGTCATGCAATCATCATGGATAGTTAATGGACTCAAATGTGTGATGACTCCTTTTCCTCACGTTTAGAAGGAAATCATGATAGATTGTGCTCACGAATTTCATGGGGAAAACATATAAGGGTTTAAATACGCGACTCAAACTCACAATGTTTGAAAAATTCTATTATGGGGTTTCATATTTCATCAATAACACAGGTTGTTTTCACCAGTGCTAACCTTTCCTTTTTAAGAAGTTTGTTGTTTTAACCATGTGAAAATTAGTTGGTGATTACGTTGCAGATGGCAAGGATGCAAGGAGGACGACTTCCAAGGAAAGAATTAGACAATTTATCCTTCTTGCAGTCTTATCTAGAGGTGCAGAAGCGTTTCTCAGATGTAGGTTGTATGACATGCAGAAAGGTTGCAGGAAGGTTGTCACTAGGCAATTCAAAGGTGTTTGCAAAATATTACGATGGAAGGAAGGCTATAGTGGGATCATTGGAACTAATAGTTGATGAAGCTGCCATCGCTTCAACAATTGGTTTACCCAGAACAAGCATAAATTGGTTTAAAACAACAGTGACCAAGAACTTGGATTTTAAATCATACCTCAAGATAGAATTCCAAAGTATAACCTGGAAGAAACGTATCCATGTGTCTTACCTTGAATATGAATGGCAGGATTTTTTCAAAGGCATTTAGTTATACTTAATCTCAGAGGGCAGGTATGACAAGTTAATGTTATATCATTTTAGACTCTTAGATTATTTCACAGGGAAGGTCCTTCTAAATTTGCATTTCTTTCTGCATAAAATCCTAACCAAGGTGTGAAATAATATCATAGCCAAACCATTCAGTATCAAAAATTCCCTTGGTTATTATGACCTTATTAAAATGATCATTTTAGAAGAATTGAGACAGAGAGAAAGAACTTGGCAGCATTTTATTTTCTGGGAGGGTTTTGAGACCCAAACTCAACCTATAAATGAAAAGAAGAAAGCGGGCAAGAAACAATCAACTCCTCAAAGTAGCTCAAGCAGAAGAAGAGCTATCCCAAAGCCACCAGAAGACAAAAATTCAAGCATAAATCCCAAGAAAGATAAAAAGAAATTAGATTTTGAAACAAACTCAGAGCAATCCACTGTTAAGAAGATAAATTCTCTAGATCTGCCATACATAGATTCAGACACAAAACTAGAAATGGAAGATGAAAGTCCAGCCATCCAAAGTCCAGAATACTCCATGAAACCTACATAGGAATTTGAAGTCTTTACTTCCAAAGATGAAGGTGAAACCTCAAGGAATAAGAAATCAAAGAAAACACAGAAGATTAAGGAATTGAAAGAGGTAATAACACAACAAGAGGTTCTAGAAAGGGTGATAAAGGCAAGATACAAAGCTTTGTCAGAAAAGTTTGCAAATACCAATGCAACATTTGAGAAGTTGGCACATGAAAGTGTAAAAGAGAAGAAGAAAAAGAAAAAGATCGCAAAGGATTATAATAGTTTATGGTGGTTGGCTAAACGCTTGAAGAGGAAAATCAAAAAATTAAAGGGAAAAATTACCACACATCCAGATTTACAGGTGCTGACATAGGTTGTTGTTAATTTGCAGGGAGATCAATCAAATAAAGAATGATTTGTGAAGAAACAATAGTTTTGAATATGAAATTTTTTCCTTTTTGAAAGAAACAGAGCTTTCACCTGCATAAAAGGTGCAATTATAATCAATTAGCTATTGAAAAGCAGAGCTTTCATCAGCTAACTAGCAAAACCTAAGGTGAAATAGTTGGTGAAACCACAAAATAAGAATTTTGAATATCTAAGCTTGAACATAGAATTTTTTGGGTGATTTAAAGGATAAGAGGACATATAAAAGATGAATCACCAAATCATAAAATATTCAGTTCAAAGATTCGTGGAGGTTTTGGAGGAGAATGTTTGATTGGTCAACTAAAGTTTCATTCACAGTTGTTGAAAGTGTTTTGACTACAGAAGGCATGTGTTCTTTCCTCCATGACACATCAGAAACATAGCAAGGTTGAAGACCAGATGTTGAAGACAAGATTTGAAGACAGTTCGATCCATAAGTAAACGGATTTAGTTTAGCTTATTGTACTTAGTTGTTACTCTGTTTTTCTATAATTAGAAATCCAGATCCATCTTTTCAAGATCTGAGACTTGTTGTAAAAGGTTATAAAAGCCTATCATTTTAATAGAAGGAGGTTCGATTTTGTATAGAGAACTATATTATGTTGTAAACAGACTTTTACTATGATAATACAAATCACAGTTTTCTCTCTCTATTGATGTCAGATTCTCATTTTCCTTCTATACTTTTTATTAAGTTGTTTTAGCTACAGAATGATTATTATCTCATTGGTTAGCTCATAACTTGATATTAAGTTGCTTATCATTTTTTATTAAACCCTATACTTTTTATTTGGTTTATAAACATTGTTTTCTCACCCACTTAAAGCTATCATCTGATCATTAATCTTTGAGAGCACTGGTTTATTTGATTTTCATTTTTACTGTCTGAATGCCATACTGTAATTGAGTTATCCCATTGATCCACATATACATAAACACAAAAATAAGTTTTCATCAAGTTACTAAGAATCTTTGACCTACAAACTCAAAGAGTTTATTGGAATGATAATAGATTGGCGCCGTTGTCGGGGAGAGGAGATTGAAGCTCAACTTTCCTGGGAGACGACATAAAGCTGATCTTTGATGATAGACAAAGATTAGAAATTACATTGGTTGTAATCATCTATCTGGTGACTCCACAAGTTCATCCTGGCTCCAAAGAGGATCAGTACCAGGGCGAATCCACAAGAATCACCTGTGGCTCCAATGCCCAACCTAGAACTAATTCTCAGAAAAGGGAAATCTTTTCAAGGTCAAACTTCAAAATCAGGTACCCAAGAAAATTCAATTATTTCTTATCAAGAGGAAGAGGTTATTGCATAAGAAGTAATAGGCTCAAATTTGGTTGAAGAATCACCTAAAATTTTAGAAAGAAATCACAACTCTTCATCCCTTGAATCCTTTCACTCACAACAGGAAGAAGATCATATAAATATTCACACTAGTCTCCTTGTTGTAGAATATTTTCTTCAAGAATTGTCTGCCAAAGGTGAAGAAAACGTGGCTGAACATATTGCAAGTTTTTATACAGCTTCTTACAAAACTTCTTTCCCATCACAGAGTTTTTCTCCTTTTAAATTAAATTTTCCCAGTCCTCAGGGATCAATAAAAAGTTTATCACCTCTCTCACCAATAATCACTATGGATGCACCTCCTCCTTTGACCAAGATGCAACAAATCCTTGCTGCTAGGTATGCACCATTAGTATTGCCAAATCCACTATCAGCCATGCCTACAGGAGACTATCAGAAGTACATGCCCAAATTCACAGGTGAAGTTGATGTGACCGCTGAAGAACATAAAGAGGCTTTTTACAGTTATACATAAAACCTTAACATTGAGAAAGAAGATGTTTGGACCCGAGTTTTTGTCCAAAGTTTAGATGGCCATGCCATGAAGTGGTTCAAAGAACTTCCTGTTGGTTCAATAGCTGGCATAGAGCAATTGGATGACATATTTTTTAAGCACTGGGGTGATAGAAGAGACCTTTTGTACTATATTACTAAATTTGGAAATCTAAAGAAAGAGAATGATGAATCAATCTCTTATTTCACTAAAAGGTTCAATAGGATGTACAGTAAAATACCAACTGAGATAAAACCCACGGATGCCTCTGCCAAAATCACATATGCAAAGTCATTTGATTCAGAATTTTGTCTATTGTTGAGAGAAAGAAGGTCACCTATACTATCTCTGATGCAAGATTCTTCCCTTGAAGTGGAATCAAATATATTGGTTGCTCATAAGTTAAAGGGAAAGACAGATAGAAGAAAGCCTAGAGATGAAGCTTCTTCTTCGTCCAATACTAATCCAAAATTAGATAAGATGGATAAAATATTGGAGACTTTAACTTCTCAGATGTCTAAACTTAAAATTGAAAACAAGCAGCCTCTTAAGGGAAGGGGTACTTATGATTATGCACATAGAAATTCTAATCAGAATCCAAACAACTTCAGGAGAGGTAATCAACAAGTGCAGATTTTACAGAGAGAGAGAAATCCTATTGAAGATCAGAAGATAAAGGCTCCCCTTCAAAATGATGTGATGGATGAAGATGAAGAATATTTTCAAGAAGATGAAGAGGATAACATTCACTGCATTGGGGATGACACAGGGAAATCTTATTTGACATTTCATGACTATCAAGAGGCATTAATGACTGAACAGATAGATGAAAATTTTGTTGATAAAACTCTTTTTCAAATAGAAGTGAAGAAAAAATATAATCTCAGATCTAAGTCTAATACTACCCAACAGAGTACACCAATTTCTCGTAAGAATATTGTTGTCCCTGTCAAGCAAAAAGAGCAAATACCAGAAAATCAGCAGACAACCCCTTCAAATGTGAAAAAACCAGTTCCTCCAAAGAAGGTTGTTTTTCCTTCCAAGCAAAATGATCAAACAAATTAGACCCCTAATGACCAACAAAGTGTTTTGAAAGCGCCTTCCAATGAGGCAAAATTTTCTGATAAAGCCTCTTATTCTTTTAATTTTGAGGCTGAAATACAGAAAATCAAAATCCCCATTCCTTTAGTTGAGTTGATGAAAAATGAAGCATTCAAGAAAGATATCCTTAAAACTCTTGATCCCAAGTTCATATCTTCCCTTGCTGATATTCTTAACATATATGATGACAAGCCAACCATTGTTTTAGGCCAAATGATAGAATATAGAGATGAAAGTTGTCCACCTTTTTATATCTCTCTGAACATTCATGACAAAACATTACATAACTACCTATTAGACTCTGGAGCCTCTCACAACTTAATGTCAAAGGAAGTTATGGGTGAGATTAGATTAGAAATTACCAAGGCTTACCATGATCTTTTCTCATTTGATTCTCAGAAATTTAAATGTCTTGGAATGATCAAGGATTTGGCTGTAACTTTGACCCAAGCATTTATGAAAACTATGGTTATGGATGTAGTGGTAGCAGATATCCCATCAAAATTTGGATGTTTGTTATCACGATCATGTATGAATAGGTTAGGGGGAACTCTTCAAATGGATCTCTCATATCCTACTATCACTATTTTTGGAGGAGTAAACAAAAGATTATACAAATAGTCACAACTTGCTTATATTATCAGTGATGAACAAAATCCAACCAATCATCCTATTTATTTAGTTGACACAGGTATGGGATCTTGCATATTACAAATTGATGATTCATTATCAGAATCATTATTTCTTAGGAAGCCTACAATTCAGTCCACAGAAGTAGTAGAAGATGACCTTTGGACCATGTTCTTTGATGGCGCTTGTACTAAAGAATCAACAGGAGAAGGGGTGGTATTTATTTCTCCTTCAAAAGAAACCACTCACTTGTCCTTTAAACTTGATTTTAAAGTGACTAACAACATTGTTGCTTATGAGGCGCTACTTTTGGGATTAAATGCAGCCAAAGAGATGAATATTTAGAAAATACAGGTATTTGGAGATGCAGACTTAATAATTCAGCAAGTAAACAAATCCTTCCAGGTCAAACATGTTAGGCTGAAAGCCTATAGAGATGAAGTTTTGACAGTGATTCATGATTTTTTAGATTTCAAGATTACTTATGTTCCTAGAGCCATGAATGAACTAGCTGATTCACCTTCTCTTTCATACCTCCATTACCTCATAAATTAAGCTATGAAGTCCAAGTAATGTGTAGGCCATCACTCCCTGATAATGTAAAATTTTGGAAAGTTTTTGAGGATGATGCTGAACTCACCAGATTCCTTGCAGTAATGGATGAGTTTGCAGATTTGTAGATTGATTTGGAGAATGAACATGATGAAGAAGCTGAGAAGCCAAAGCTCAAAAGTAAAATTGGAGCACATGAAATTGTTTAATTGTCTACTAACAAAATTCCTAAAGGATTGGTCCCATTAGAAAGGCTTTTTGATAATAATGATGTGGCTGTCAAATTGAAAAAAAAGAAAGATGAGTCATATGTCTTTCAGTTTAATGTAGCCAGTGAACAAGATCCTAAATATGTCAATCTAGCTTCTCATCTGTCTGAAGAACAAAAGGTGGATTATGGTGAGTTTCTAAGAGAATTTTCTGATATCTTTGCTTGGAAATATAGTGATTTGAAAACTTTCGACACTGAGATAATTCAACACAAGATTCCTCTAAACAAAGATACTAAACCATTTAGGCAGAAGCTTAGATCTTTCATCCCTATGTTTCTTCCTATCATGGAAAAAGATATCAAAAAATTATTGGATGCCAAAATTATTATACCTCTCAGATACTCAGATTGGATTGCTAAACTTGTACCTGTCAGAAAGAAAAATGGAGAGATCAGACTCTGCATGGATTTCATAAATATGAACAAGTGTTCTAGGAAAGACAACTACCTGCTACCCAAGATGGAACATATTTTGCAAAAGGTGTCAGGGTCAAGTGTGATGTCCTTCATTGATGGATTCTATGGATACAATCATATTGTTGTCCATCCGGATGACTGAGAAAAGACTTCCTTTACCACTCCATGGGGAAATTTCATGTATGAAAATATGCCTTTTGGACTGATGAATGTTGGGGCTATTTTCCAAAGAGAAATGGACATCGCATTTGTTGGAGAGAAAGACAAATTTGTTCTGATATATCTTGATGACATAATTGTTTTTTCAAGCAGCCATGAAGATCATTTACAGCACTTGAGGAAGGCATTTCTAAAATGCAGAAGGTATGGAATTTCTCTTAATCCTAATAAATCCAATTTTGCACTTAAAAAGAGGAAATTGCTTGGACATATTGTTTCAGTTGATGGGGTGAGGATTGATCCAAAGAGAGTAGAATCCATAAAAAATCATCTCTCCCTAGATCAAAAAAGGATATCCATTCTTTCCTTGGAACTATAAACTTTATTAGGAGGTTCATAGCAAACTTTTTAGAGCTTACCAAGCACATCACTTGCATGTTAAGAAAGAATTTTGAAGTTAGGTGGACTAAAGAAGCTAAACGCTCTTTCGATGCTATCAAAGAAGCCATTATAACAACCCTTGTTTTAATCAGTCCTAATTTTGAAAACGAGTTTTATATCTTTTCATTTGCTTCAAAAGATACAATTGCATTTGTACTATTGCAGAGAAATGTTGATGAGCAGGAGAAGCCAGTTGCGTTCTTCAGTAAAGTCTTGAGAGATGCTGAAATAAAGTATGAACCATTGGAAAAACAAGCATATGCACTCATCAAGTCATTGAAATCCTTTAGGATTTACATTCTTCAAGCCAAGGTAATAGTTTATGTACCATCAAGCTCAGTTAAAGACGTGTTTATACAACCCAACATAGATGGAAGAATAAGTAAGTGGATAGAAACGTTAATTTAATTTGATGTTGAGATCAAGCCAACAAAACTTGTGAAAGGTCAAGGTCTTGCCAAGCTCCTTGCAGAAGAAAATTGTAAGTTGCTTGAGATAAATTTTGTGGGCATGAATGCATAAGACATTCAGATTTCAAAAGACAGAGGTGGTGATGATTTGCAAGTTTCTCCTCACCTAGCTGACTGTGAATGGTACAGTCACATTATTTATTTCTGTATAATTTATCAGTTCCTTCATATTTGACAAAAACACAAGGGAGAGCTTTAAAGCTCAAAGCCATAAATTTCTGCATTAGTGATAACTTATTGTTTTGGAAAAATCCGACAGGGATACTCTTGAGGTGCATAAACCAAGAGCAATCAACTAAAGTTATGATTGAGTTTCATAATAGTGAATGTGGAGGGCATCACTATTGGAAGACTACAACTCATAAAATCCTAAGAGCTGGTTACTATTGGCCATCCTTATTTTTCATATGTATGTCAATTTGTGAAAACATGTGACAAGTGTCAAAGGTTTGTAGGCAAACAATAGCTAAAATCTCTTCCCCTCAAACCTGTTGTGGTCACGGGTCCTTTCCAACAATGGGGTTTGGACTTCATAGGTGAGATTCATTCTCCTTCTAGCAATCAACATAAATTGATCCTTGTGGCTACTGATTATTTTACCAAATGGATCAAGTCCATTCCTACAAGAAATTCTAATCACACTGTCATCATTAATTTTCTGCAAGAAAACATATTCTCCAGATTTGGCTTCCCTAAGAGAATAGTCACAGACAACAATGTTGTGTTTAATGATAAACACTTGGTAAAATTATGTGAAGAAATGGGAATTCATCTAGTACATTCTACTTCTTACTATCCACAGGGAAATGTCTTAGCAAAATCATCAAATAAAACCTTAGTGAGAATCATAAAGAAGTTGCTTGAACAAAATACCAAGGGATGGGATTCCAAATTGAAATTTGCTTTGTGGGCTGATAGAGTTACAAATAAAAATTCAATTGGCACATCTCCCTTTCAGTTGGTATATGGCACTGAAGCTATCTTTCCTGTTCAACTTGCACTCCCAGTTGCAAAATTTTTACAAGAAGCTGACTCTGAGCTAAATGATTTAACTAGAAGGATCCACAATTTGGTAGAGCTGCAGCAAAACAGAGAACAACTTCTGGAAAAGACCGAGTTACACCAAAAGAAGATGAAATAAATCTTTGACAGAAAAGTTAAGACATATATTTTCAAGGCAGGGGATCTGGTTCTGAAATGGGATGCAGCAAGACAAGAAAAGGGAAAACATGGCAAGTTTGATGCACTCTATATAGGTCCATTTGGCATAGCATCAACTCAGCAAAACAATACTTTTGTCCTCCAAGATCTTGCAGGTGAAGAAGTATCAGGTGGCCCATTTAATGGGCGGTTTCTGAAACTCTAATTTTCATAAGGCTTTCCTTAAAGCCTCTTTATTTGTACATATTCTTTTCAGTTTTTATTTTATTTTATTTTATTTTATTTTTTATTTTTTTTCAATAACCCCATGTCCAATCGAATACTGAGTAAAATCAGTGTTGATTTCAAATTGTAAATAAGGCTACTGAGTCAAACTAGGTTCTTAGAAACCTCACAGGGAGGTCTCCATCCCAGCTGGAGCGAAATGTTATCTCTCAAAATGAGTTAGTCATTTTGTTCCTTTTTATAGGTGATAGTATGATCATAAATCAGGGTCCTGTATAATTTTTAAAATTTAGAATCTAAGATGTTATCATAGAAATAAATCGATCATCAAAAGGTCTTTTCAAAAAATCGATAAAATCGATTTTCACCAGCTAACATCTCTTTCAAAGTTGAATTTAGTTGGTGAAAGTCTTAGGTTTCAACAGCTAAAGTGTACTCTCAACAGCAAGCGAGCCAGTGAAAGCGTTAACACAATTTTTCCTCCAATGACTCTAGAAAACCAAAAAGGATACGTCAAACACACGCCATGCAATCATCATGGATAGTTAATGGACTCAAATGTGTGATGACTCCTTTTCCTCACATTTAGCAGGACATCATGATAGATTGTGCCAACGAATTTCATGGAGCAGACATAGAAGGGTTTAAATACATGAAACATTCTTAATCATCATTGCAACCAGAGGGTAAAAGTACCAGTTGGATGACGACATCAAATCAAATCACCATTTCCCATTTTAAACTCATGGCATTCGAAAAATTCTATTATGGGGTTTCATATTTCATCAATAACAAAGGTTGTTTTCACCAACGCTAACCTTTCCTTTTTAAGAAGTTTGTTGTTTTAACCATGTGCAAATTAGCTGGTGATTAAGTTACAGATGGCAAGGAAGCAAGGAGGATGACTTATGATTAAAGAATTAGACAATTTATCCTTCTTCTAGTCTTATCCAGAGGTGTAGAAGCATTTCTCAGATGCAGGTTGTATGACATATGTGGAAAGGTTGCAGGAAGGCTGTCGCCAGGAAATTGCAAAGGTGTTTGAAAAATCTTACAATGGAAGGAAGGCTACAGTGGGCTCGCTAGAAATAATAGTTGATGATGTTGCCATCACTTCAGCAACTGGTTTACCTAGAACATGCATAAATTGGTTTAAAACAACAATGACCAAGAACTTGAATTTTAGATCATACCTCAAGACAAAATTCCAAAGTATAACCTGGAAGAAAAGTATCCCTGTGTCTTACCTTGAAGATGAATGGCAAGATTTGTTCAAAGGCATTCAGTTATACTTAACCTCAGAGGGCAGGTATGACAAGTTAATGTTATATCATTTTAGACTCTTAGATCATTTCACAGGGAAGGTCCTTCTAAATTTGCCTTTCTTTCTACATAAAATCCTAACCAAGGTGTGTAATAAGATCAGAGCCGAACCATTCAGTATAAAAAAATGCCCTTTGTCGTTATGGCCTAATTAAAATGATCATTTTAGAAGAATTGAGACATAGAGAAAGAACTTGGCAGCATTTTATTTTCTAGGAGGGTTTTGAGACCCAAACTCAACCTATAAATTAAAAGAAGAAAGCAGGCAAGAAACAATCAACTCCTCAGAGTAGCTCAAGGAGAAGAAGAGCTATCCCAAAGCCACCAGAAGACAAAAATTCAAGCATAAAGCCCAAGAAAACTAAAAAGAAATTAGATTTTGAAACAAACTCGGAGAAATCCACAGTTAAGAAGACAAATGCTCTAGATCTTTCATACACAGATTCAGACACAGAACCTGAAAAGGAAGATGAAAGTCCAGCAATCCAAAGTCCAGAATACTCCATGGAACCTGCACAGGAATTTGAAGTCTTTACTTCCAAAGATGAAGGTGAAACCTCAAAAAATAAGAAATCAAAGAAAACACAAAAGATTAAGGAATTGAAAGAGGTAATAGCACAAGAAGAGGTTCTAGAAAGGGTGATAAAGGAAAGATACAAAGCTTTTTCAGAAAAGTTTGCAAAGACCAATGCAACATTTGAGAAGTTGGCACGTGAAAGTGTAAAAGAGAAGAAGAAAAAGAAAAAGATCACAAAGGATTATGATAGTTTATGGTGGTTGTCAAAGTGCTTGAAGAGGAAAATCAAAAACTTAAAGGGAAAAATTACCACACATCCAGATTTACAGGTCCTGACATAGGTTGCTGTTAATTTGTAGGGATATCAATCAAATAAAGAATGATTTGTGAAGAAACAGAACTTTCACTAGCATAAAAGGTGCAATTATAATCAATTAGTTGTTGAAAAGCAGAGCTTTCATCAACTAACTAGCAAAACCTAAGGCGAAATAGTTGGTGAAACCGAAGAATAAGAATTTTGAAGATATAAGCTCGAATAGAGCGGTTTTTGGGTGATTTAAAGGATAAGAGGACATCTAAAAGATGAATCACCAAATCATAAAATATCCAGTTCAAAGATTCATGGAGTTTTTGGAGGAGAATGTTTAATTGGTCAACTAAAGTTTCGTTCACAGCTGTTGAAAGTGTTTCGACTACTGAAGACATGTGTCCTTTCCTCCATGACACATCAAAAGCATAGCAAGGATGAAGACCAGATGTTGAAGACAAGATTTGAAGACAGTTCGATCCATAAGTAACCAGATTTAGTTTTTCTTATTGTACTTAGTTGTTACTCTATTTTTCTATAATTAGAAATCTAGATCCAGTTTTTCAGGATCTGAGACTTGTTGTAAAAGGTTATAAAAGCCTATCATTTTAATAGAAGGAGGTTCGATTCTAGATAGAGAACTATATTATGTTGTAAACAGACTTTTACTATGATAATACAAATCACAATTTTCTCTCTCTTTTGATGTCAGATTTTCATTTTCCTTCTGTACTTTTTATTAAGTTGTTTTAGCTACATAATGATTGTTATCTCATTGGTTAGCTCATAACTTGATATTAAGTTTCTTATCATTGTTTATTAAATCCTACACTTTGTATTTAATTTATAAACATTGTTTTCTCACCCACTTAAAGCTATCATCTGATCATTAATCTTTGAGAGCACTGGTTTATTTGATTTTCATTTTTATTGTCTGAATGCCATATTGTAATTGAGTTATCCCATTGATCCACATATACATAAACAAAAAAATAAGTTTTCTTCAAGTTACCAAGCATCTTTGACCTACAACCTCAAAGAGTTTCTTGGAACGATAATAAATTGGTGTCGTTCCTGGGGAGAGGAGACTAAATCTCAACTTTCCTAGGAGATGACACAAAGCTGATGTTTGATGATAGACAAAGACTAGAAATTACATTGGTTGTAATCATCTATCTAGCGACTCCACATGTTCATCCTGGCTCCAAAGAGGATCAGTACCAGGGCGAATCCACAAGAATCACCTGTGGCTCCAGTGCCCAACCCAGAACTAATTCTCAGAAAAGGGAAATCTTTTCAAGGTCAAACTTCAAAATCAGGTACCCAAGAAAATTAAATTATTTCTTATCAAGAGGAAGAGCTTATTGTAGAAGAAGTAATAGGCTCAAATTTGGTTGAAGAATCACCTAAAATTTTGGAAAGAAATCACAACTCCTCATCCCTTGAATCCTTTCACTCACAGTAGGAAGAAGATCATATAAATATTCACACTAGTCTCCTTGTTGTAGAATATTTTCTTCAAGAATTGTCTGCCAAAGGTGAAGAAAACTTTGTTGAACATCTTTCAATTTTTATATAGTTTCTTACAAAACTTCTTTCCCATCAGAGAGTTTTTCCCCTTTTAAATTAAATTTTCCCAGTCCTCAGGGATCAATAAAATGTTTGTCACCTCTCTCACCAATAATCACTATGGCTGCACCTCCTCCTTTGACCAAGATGCAACAAATCCTTGTTGCTACGTATGCACCATTAGTATTTCCAAATCCACTATTATCCATGCTTACAAGATACTATCAGAAGTACATGCCCAAATTCACAGGTGAAGGTGATGTGACCACTGAAGAACATAAAGAGGCTTTTTACAATTATGCAGAAAACCTTAACATTGAGAAAGAAGATGTCTCGACTTGAGTTTTTGTCCAAAGTTTAGATGGCCGTGCCAGGAAGTGGTTCAAAGAACTTCCTACTGATTCAATAGATGGCATAGAGAAATTGGATGACATATTTTTGAAGCACTGGGGTGATAGAAGAGATTTTTTGTACTACATTATTGAATTTGGAAATACAAAGAAATAGAATGGTGAATCAATCTCTGATTTCACTAAAGGGTTCAATAGGATGTACAGTAAAATACGAGCTGAGATAAAACCCACAGATGCCTCTGCCAAAATCACATATGAAAATTCATTTGATTAAGAATTTTATCTGTTGTTGAGAGAAAGAAGGTCACCTACACTATCTCTGATGCAATATTCTTCCCTTGAAGTGGAATCAAATATATTGGCTGCTCATAAGTTAAAGGGAAAGACAGATAGAAGAAAGCCTAGATATGAAGCTTCTTCTTCGTCCAATACTAATCCAAAATTAGATAAGATGGCTAAAATGTTAGATACTTTAACTTTTGAGATGTCTAAACTTAAAATTGAAAACAAGCAGCCTCTCAAGGGAAGGGGTACATATGATTATGCACACAAAAATTCTAATAAAAATCCAAACAACTTCAGGAGAGGTAGTCAACAAGTGCAGATTTTGGAGAGAGAGAGAAATCCTATTGAAGATCAGAAGATAAAGGCTCCCCTTAAAAATGTTGTGATGGATGAAGATGAAGAATATTTTCAAGAAGATGAAGAGGATAGCATTCACTGCGTTGGGGATGACACAAGGAAATCTTATTTGACACTGCATGACTAGCAAGAGGCATTAATGACTGAACAGATAGATGAAAATTTTGTTGATAACACTCTTTTTCAAATAGAAGAGAAGAACAAATATAATCTTAGATCTAAGTCTAATAATACCCAACATATTACACCAACTTATCCTAAGAATATTGTTTTCCCTGTCAAGCAAAAAGATAAAATACCAGAAAATCAGCAGACAACCCCTTCAAATGTGAAAAAACCAGTTCCGCCAAGGAAGGTTGTTGTTCCTTCCAAACAAAAGGATCAAACAAATCAGACCCCTAAGGACCAACAAAGTTTTTTGAAAGCGCCTTCCAACGAGGAAAAATTTTCTGATAAAGCCTCTTATTCTTTTAATTTTGAGGCTGAAATACAAAAAATCAAAATCCCCATTCCTTTAGTTGAGTTCATAAAAAATGAAGCATTCAAGAAAGATATCCTTAAAACTCTTGATCCCAAGTCCATATCTTCCCCTGTTGATATTCTTAACATATATGATGACAAGCCAACCTTTGTTTTAGGCCAAATGATAGAAGATAGAGATGAAAGTTCTCCACCTTTTTATATCTCTTTGAACATTCATGACAAAACATTACATAATTGCCTATTAGACTTTGGAGCCTCTCACAACTTAATGCCAAAGGAAGTTATGGATGAGATTGGATTACAAATTACCAAGGCTTACCATGATCTTTTCTCATTTGATTCTCAAAAAGTTAAATGTCTTGGAATGATCAAGGATTTGGCTGTAACTTTGACCCAAGCATCTATGAAAACTATGGTTATGGATGTAGTGGTAGAAGATATCCCGTCCAAATTTGGATGTGTGTTATCACGATCATGTATGAAGAGGTTTAGGGGAACTATTCAAATGGATCTCTCATATGCTACTATCCCTGTTTTTGGAGGAGTAAACAAAAGATTATACAAAGAGTCACAACTTGCTTATATTAGCAGTGATGAACAAAATCCAGCCAATCATCCTATTTATTCAGTTGACACAGGTATGGGATCTTGCATAATACAAATTGATGATTCATTATCAGACTCATTATTGCTTAGGAAGCCTATAGTTCAAGTGTGATGTCCTTCATTGATGGATTCTCTGAACACAATCAGACTGTTGTCCATCCGGATGACCGAGAAAAGACTGCCTTTACCACTCCATGGGGCACTTTCATGTATGAAAAGATGCCTTTTGGACTGATGAATGTTGTGGCTATTTTCCAGAGAGCAATGGACATCGTATTCATTGGAGAGAAAGACAAATTTGGTCTGATATATCTTGATGACATAACTATTTTTTCAAGCATCCATGAAGATCATTTACAACACTTGAGGAAGGCATTTCTAAAATGCAAAAGGTATGGAATTTCTCTTAATCCTAAGAAATCCATATTTGCACTTAAAAAGACGAAATTGCTTGGACATATTGTTTCAGCTGATGGGGTGAGGATTGATCCAACGAGAGTATAAGCCATCAAAAATTTGTCTCTTCCTAGATCAAAAAAGGATATTCAGTCTTTCCTTGGAATTATAAACTTTATCACGAGGTTCATAGCAAACTTTGCAAAGCTTACAAAGCACATCACTTGCATGTTGAGAAAGAATTATGAAGTCAGGTGGACTGAAGAAGCTAAGTGCTCTTTCGATGCTATCAAAGAAGCCATTATAACAACCCCTATTTTAATCAGTCCTAATTTTGACAAGGATTTTTATATCTTTTCATTTGCTTCAAAAGATACAATTGCAGTTGTACTATTGCAAAGAAATGTTGATGAGCAGGAGCAGCTAGTTACCTTCTTCGATAAAGTCTTGAGAGATTTTGAAGTAAAGTATGAACCATTGGAAAAACAAGCATATGCACTCATCAAGTCATTGAAATCCTTCAAGATTTACATTCTTCAAGCCAAGGTAATAGTTTATGTACCATCAAGCTCAGTTAAAGACATGCTTATACAACCTGACATAGATGGAAAAATGAGCAATTGGATAGCAAAGTTAATTTAATTTGATGTTGAGAGCAAGCCAACAAAACTTGTGAAAGGTCAAGGTCTTGCCAAGATCCTTGCAAAAGAAAATTGTAAGTTGCTTGAGATAAATTTTGTGGGCATGAATGTAGAAGACATTCAGATTTCAAAAGATAGAGGTGTTGATGATTTGCAAGTTTCTCCTCACCTAGCTGACTATGAATGGTACACTCACATTATTTATTTTCTGCATAATTTATCAATTCCTTCATATTTGAAAAAAACACAAGGGAGATCTTTAAAGCTCAAAGCCATAAATTTATGCATTAGTGATAACTTATTGTTTTGGAAAAATCCGACAGGGATACTCTTGAGATGCATAAACCAAGAGGAATCAACTAAAATCATGACTGAGTTTCATAATAGTAAATGTGGAGGGCATCACTATTGGAAGACTACAACTCATAAAATCCTAAGAGATGGTTACTATTGGCCATCCTTATTTTCATATGTATGTCAATTTGTGAAAACATGTGACAAGTGTCAAAGGTTTGCAGGAAAAAAACAACTAAAATCTCTTCCCCTCAAACCTGTTGTGGTCACAGGTCCTTTCCAGCAATGGGGTTTGGACTTCATAGGTGAGATTCATCCTCCTTCTAAAAATCAACATAAATGGATCCTTGTGGCTATTGATTATTTTACCAAATGGATCGAGGCCATTCCTACAAGAAATGCTAATCACACTGTCATCATTAATTTTCTACAAGAAAACATATTCTCCAGATTTGGCTGCCCTAAGAGAATAGTCATAGACAAAACTGTTGCGTTTAATGATAAACACTTGGTAAAATTATGTGAAGAAATGGGAATTAAGCTAGTACATTCTACTTCTTACTATCCATAGGGAAATGTCTTAGCAAAATCATCAAATAAAATCTTAGTCAGAATCATAAAGAAGTTGCTTGAACAAAATACCAAGGGATGGGATTCCAAATTAAAATTTTCTTTATGGGCTGATAGAGTTACAAATAAAAATTCAATTAGCACATCTCCCTTTCAGTTGGTATATGGCACTGAAGCCATCTTTCCTGTTCAACTTGCACTCCCAGTTGCAAAATTTTTACAAGAAGCTGACTCTGAGCCAAATGATTTAACTAGAAGGATCCACAATTTGGTAGAGTTGCAGCAAGATAGAGAACAACTTCTGGAAAAGACCAAGTTACACCAAAATAATATGAAAGAAATCTTTGACAGAAAAGTTAAGACATATATTTTCAAGGCAGGGGATCTAGTTCTGAAATGGGATGCAGCAAGACAGGAAAAGGGAAAAAATGGCAAGTTTGATGCACTCTAGATAGGTCCATTTGTCATAGCATCAGCTCAACAAAACAATAATTTTGTCTTCCAAGATCTTGCAGGTGAAGAAGTATTAGGTGGCCCATTTAATGGGTGGTTTCTGAAACTCTACTTTTCATAAGGCTTTCCTTAAAGCCTCTTTATTTGTACATATCATTTTTAGTTTATTTTTAGTTTTTTTTTGTTTTTTTTGTTTTGTTCAATAACCCCATGCCCAATGGAATACTGATTAAAATCAGTGTTGATTTCAAATTGTAAATAAGGCTACTAAGTCAAACTAGGTTCTTAGAAACCTCATAGGGAGGTCTCCATCCTAGCTAGAGCCAAATGTTATCTCTCAAAATGAGTCGGTCATTTTGTTCCTTTTTTATAGGTGATAGTATGATCATAAATCAAGGTCCTGTATAATTTTTAAAATTTAGAAGTGTCAAAATATAGGATCTATGATGTTATCATAGAAATAAATCGATCATCAAAAGGTCTTTTCAAAAAATTGATAAAAAAGCTTTTCACTAGCTAACATTTGTTTCAAAGTTGAAGTTATTTGTAAAAGTCTCAGGCTTCAATGGCTAAAGATACTCTTAGCAGAAAGCGAGCCAATGAAAGCATTAACACGAGTTTTCCTCCAACGATTCCAAAAACCCAAAAAGGATACACCGAACACACGTCATGCAATTATCATGGATAGTCAATGGACTCAAATGTGTGATGACACCTTTTCCTCACATTTAGCAGGACATCATGATAAATTGTGCTCATGAATTTCATGGTGCAGACACATAAGGGTTTAAAGACGTGACACATGCTTAATCATCATTGCAACCAGAGGGTAAAAGTACCAGTTGGATGACGACATCAAATCAAATCGCCATTTCCCATTTTAAACTCACGGCTTTCGTAAAATTCTATTATTGGGTTTCATATTTCATCAATAACACAGGTTGTTTTCACTAGCACTAACCTTTCCTTTTTAAGAAGTTTGTTGTTTTAACCATGTGAAAATTAGTTGGTGATTAAGTTGTAGATGGAAAGGAAGCAAGGAGGACGACTTATGAGGAAAGAATTAGACAATTTATCCTTCTTGCAGTTTTATCCAGAGGTGTAGAAGCGTTTCTCAGATGCAGGTTGTATGACATATGTGGAAAGGTTGCAGGAAGGTTGTCACCAGGAAATTGCATAGTTGTTTTCAAAATCTTATGATGGAAGGAAGGATACAGTGGGCTCGCTGGAACTAATAGTTGATGAATCTGCCATCACTTCAACAACTAGTTTACCCAAAACAAACATAAATTGGTTTAAAACAGCAGTGACCAAGAAATTGGATTTTAGATCATACCTCAAGACATAATTCCAAAGTATAACCTGGAAGAAAAGTATCCATGTGTCTTACCTTGAAGAAGAATGGTAGGATTTTCTCAAATGCATTCAGTTATACTTAACCTCAAAGGGCAGGTATGACAAGTTAATGTTATATCATTTTAGACTCTTAGATCATTTCACAGGGAAGGTACTTCTAAATTTTCCTTTCTTTCTGCATAAAATCCTGACCAAGGTGTGTAATAATATCAGAGCTGAACCATTCAGTATAAAAAATTCCCTTTGTCATTATGGCCTGATTAAAATGATCATTTTAGAAGAATTGAGACAGAGAGAAATAACTTGGCAGCATTTTCTTTTCTGGGAGGGTTTTGAGACCCAAACGCAACCTATAAATGAAAAGAAGAAAGCACACAAGAAACAATCAACTACTCAGAGTAGCTCAAGGAGAAGAAGATCCATCCCAAAGCCACTAGAAGACAAAAAATCAAGCATAAAGCCCAAGAAAGCTAAAAAGAAATTAGATTTTGAAATAAACTCAGAGAAATCCACAGTTAAGAAGACAAATGCTCTAGATATGCCATACACAAATTCAGACACAAAACTAGAAAAGGAAGATGAAAGTCCAACCATCCAAAGTCCAGAATACTCCATGGAACCTGCATAGGAATTTAAAGTCTTTACTTCCAAAGATGAAGGTGAAACCTCAAGAAATAAAAAATCAAAGAAAACATAGAAGATTAAGGAATTGAAAGAGCTAATAACACATCAAGAGGTTCTAGAAAGGGTGATAAAGGCAAGATACAAATCTTTGTTAGAAAATTTTGCAAGGACCAATGCAACAATTGAGAAGTTGGCACGTGAAAGTGTAAAAGAGAAGAAGAAAAAGAAAAATATTACAAAGGACTATAATAGTTTATGGTGTTTGGCTAAGCGCTTGAAGAGGAAAATCAAAAAATTAAAGGGAAAAAATACCACACATCCAGATTTACAGGTGTTGGCACAGGTTGATATTAATTTGCAGGGAAATCAATCAAATAAAGAATGATTTGTGAAGAAACAAAAGTTTTGAATACATAAGTTTTCCTTTTTGAAAGAAACAGAGCTTTCACCAACATAAAAGGTGCAATTATAATCAATTAGTTGTTTAAAAGAAGATATTTCATCAACTAACTAGAAAAACCTAAGGCGAAATAGCTGGTGAAACCGCAGAATAAGAATTTTGAAGATCTAATCTCGAATAGTGCGGTTTTTGGGTGATTTAAAGGATAAGAGGACATCTAAAAGATGAATCACCAAATCATAAAATATTCAGTTCAAAGATTCATGGAGGTTTTGGAGGAGAATGTTTAATTGGTCAACTAAAGTTTCGTTCACAGTTGTTGAAAGTGTTTTGACTACTGAAGACATGTGTCCTTTCCTCCATGACACATCAGAAACATAGCAAGGATGAAGACCAGATGCTGAAGACAAGATTTGAAGACAGTTCGATCCATAAGTAACCAGATTTAGTTTAGCTTATTGTACTTAGTTGTTACTCTGTTTTTCTATAATTAGAAATCTAGATCCAGTTTTTCAGGATCTGGGACTTTTTTTAAAAGGTTATAAAAGCCTATCATTTTAATAGAAGGAGGTTCGATTCTGGATAGAGAATTATATTATGTTGTAAACAGAATTTTACTATGATAATACAAATCACAGTTTTCTCTCTCTATTGATGTCAAATTCTCATTTTCCTTCTGTACTTTTTATTAAGTTGTTTTAGCTACAAAATGATTGTTATCTCATTGGTTAGCTCATAACTTGATATTAAGTTGCTTATCATTGTTTATTAAACCCTACACTTTGTATTCGGTTTATAAACATTGTTTTCTCACCCACTTAAAGCTATCATCTGATCATTAATCTTTGAGAGCACTGGTTTATTTGATTTTCAATTTTACTGTCTAAATGCCATACTGTAATTGAGTTATCCCATTGATCCACGTATACATGAACACAAAAATAAGTTCTCTTCAAGTTACCAAGCATCTTTGACCTACAACCTCAAAGAGTTTCTTGGAACGATAACACTGCATTTTTTTTTTTGAATATTCTTTCTTAGTGTGATAACCTCGACTTCCAAGTTTCCAACGATCTTGTCATTTTCTTCTAGTTGTTCTTTGAGTGCTTCTTCAATTATTTTATCTTCTTCTATTCGAACCTTCAATTTTGTGATCATTTGTTCTAGTTCTTGAGTGTCCTTTTTCTTGTCTAGTTCTTCTTGCAATTTCTTGTTTTTCTTCTTTTCTCTTCTGATAACTTCTATGGCACACATTAATTCTTCTTGATAGTCAGCTTCTGCCTCTTCAATTTCTTCTTTGACTTCTTCACATCATTCTTTGACTTCTTCATATTCTTCTTTAGAGTCTTCTTTGTCAGAGTCTTTTACTACCATGAATATAACTCTTCCTGTCTCATTGTCATTGACTACATCTTCATCTGATGATGAGATGTCTTCTTTGGCGTATAAGCTTTTCTTGAAAAAATTCTTTGTAGTTGTTTTATCTTTATATGTGTGTTTTCCTTTTGAGTAACCTTCATCATTTCTCTTTTTCTTATGAGGACATTTGTTAGCAAAATGAACAATACCATAACAATTAAAAAAAATTAAAGGGAGCTTACCTCTATACCTACCGTTGGTTCCCTTGTTCAGTCTTTTGACTAAGTTGGCCATTTATTCATCATCTTCTGAGGCGTCACTTTTGCTACTATATTCTTCTTGTTCCTTTTTATTTTTCTTTGATCTTTTGGATGCCTTGAAGGCTGCTTCTTTTACATCTAGATTTTCCTGCTCGGTTCTCATTTCATATGTTGTGAAGATTCCATGCAGTTTGTCCATGCTTATTGAGTCCAGATCCGCTCTTACTTCTAGTGTTGATATCTTAGGGTTGAATCTCATAGGAAGATATCTTAGTATATTTTGAACAATTACAGATTCTTGAATTTCTTCTCCCAATCCTATGATTGCATTCATTGTTTCATCGACTCGTAAGAAGTAGGCTACGATATCTTCATCTTCCTTCTAGTTGTTCGAACTGACCTCTATAAGTCTGAAGCTTTGCTACTTTGACTTTTGTATCTCCTTCATAAATATTTTGAAGCTTGTCCCAAATCTCTTTAGCAGATTTACAGTGTCCAAATTTGGTGAATACCGTATCACTGAGACCATTCAAAAGTTAATTTGTGGCTTTGGAATTATTCTCACTAAGTTTTACTGCTTTGTCATTTGTTGGTGGAACTGTTGGTGTTGTGTATCCATCTACAATTGATTGCCAAACTTGAAATCCCCATGCCTGTATATATGTCTTTATCCTTATGCTCCAAAAGGCATACTTATGTCCATCAAACTATGGTATTCCATTTTTATATGAGTTGGTACTCTCCATGATCTACCTTTCAGTGGTTAAACTGATTTCTGAAAGAACCGACTCTGATACCAATTGTTGGATTACTGAGAGCGGGGGTGAATCAATAATAGAGCAATTTAATCCTTTTTAACCATATAATTCAAGTGTTATATCAATGAAGCATTATCATCCAATAACTGTAGAGTAAATAAGCAATGAACAAATGAACAAACATACACATACAAAGTACACCAGTGTTTTACGTGGAAACCCAAATCGGGAGAAAACCACGGAATGCTTTTTCTTATATGTATTGAAGAATTACATTCATTAGAAGCACCAACTTCCTTTGTTTTAAAACTGCAACTGGAAGGAGGCTCCAACCCCCTAGTTTCTCAGGCTACAACCTAAGGGAAGCTACAACTCGCCAATTCTCTGGCTACAACTAGAAGGAGGCTATAACCCCCTATGTTCTCCGACTACAACCAGAAGGTGGCTACAAACACATGTCCTTGCCCCGTCCTGCCACCCTGAAGTAGAAGTAGAATGATGGAACCACTGTCAACTTGATCCAGGTGGATATCGGTGGCCACCCACCTTCTCCAACTGGCCCAAAACATGTTTCTGGCAATTTTGGTAATTTACTATTTTTAGCAGTTTTAACTTCCGGGGCCATTTTGAGGCCCTAAACGATGTTTTTTTGGGAAAACGATGGAGCAACATGGATCGTAGATCCATGTTGCTCCAGTCAAAAGTTGTAGTCCTCGGATATATCTTTCCAACGAGCTATCATACGCCTAAAACGGAGATCGTATGC
>JASDQU010306668.1:67751-80123 GCA_032191745.1 Picea mariana
CTGCATTTTTACAGTTTCAGCTTATTTCGTTATTTAATAGAAAACCAGTTTTACTGTATCTCTGTTGTTTTCGTGTTAAGCACCTATTAATAATCTGTATTCATTTCGTTCTGCTCATAAAATCCGGATCACAACTTGTCACTATGAGATATACCATTGTAAACCTGTACCAATAAATCTGAACCATGCATCAACCTGTACCTCAACCTGTAATCAACCTATACCATAAACAAGTGCATCAATAATGCGCCAACCTGTACCAAATAACCTGTAATCAACCTGTACCATAAATAAGTGCATCCAACCATGTACCAAGTATGTACCAATCATGTGTCAACTACTCATCAACTATGACTCATCAATATGTACCAACATCATCAACTATACACCTCATGTCTGTGCCAACTCATCAACTACTTGTCTCAACCATGTACTAAACATGTACCTCAACCAAAATACCTCATCAATTTCATCATACAAATCTGATTTGTAGCTCTATAATAGACCTGGTGTATATGATCACATTCTTGCAAATATTCTTTAACTTCAACAACAAGAGACTAGCATTTTCATCAAACTTTTCTTTAGTCTCACATGCCTAGTTTTGGATTAGTCAACAACCCTAAGTTGAAGTAATCATAACTTTGTACCTGTAATGTATAAAGATTTGAAACTGATACACAATGTTCTTCAGTGTTGTTTATGCAATTCCTCTAGGTGTCACTACTTGGAACCTCTCAAAAAAGGATTTATAGCAAAAATGGCATACCTTGTTGAATTTTGTCTTATTCTAGAGAGAGACCTTGTAGAGCGTTCCTTGCACGGAATGTTTATTGAATTGATCTGAAAATATTACACACCATACTAAAGACTGTAACCTAACCAACACATTTGGATTCACTAAATTTGGATATGTTATGAAGAAGTTATGACGTTTTTACCTAAAACACATGTTTTTGACTAGTTTCGGGACTAGCCACAAACCCTATTTTCCACGGAGTGTAACTCCAAAAATAAAATGACCCACAAGATGAATTTTTTACCACATATACTTGGATATTTTTTCTCAATGGAATAGAAATTTCATGGTCTGAATCATTATAGAAAACAAGTTATAGCGAAAATGGTGAGGTGACCTGTAAATAACATACCTTAGAAAGCACCATCAAAAGAATTAATCCTTCCTTGCATTTTGGCCTTCTTTTCTTCACCTTCCCTCAGAATTTCAGCTTAGATATCCTTGGTTACCTTAGACACCTATAGATATTCAATATTATCAAGTGTAATTAAAATKAGAGAGCCTTGCCTCTTATTTATACTCGCCAAGTAGCTTCCTTAAAAACATCTTCTAGGTCACTTGGCCCCACTTTCTTTATTTTAGGGTTAACCCACTTCTAATTTCTCCATTAAAATTATTATTAAAATAATTTATTTTGTATTCACTTTGAATTATAATACACTCATTTCTTCACTTTATTATTTACCTTTTAAAATCTCTTAAAGCACCTTGACTACTTTGACCTTTTGGGGCTTCTAGATGACATATGAGGGTCCTCCAACTTCATAAGGCCATAACTCTCAAACCGTGAGGAGTTATGTGACGTTCCACATACCAAAAAAACTGGAATGACATGTACTATCCATATAGAATATTATTATCTTAAAATATATCATAACTCATACCATTATCCATCAAACAAACTCAGGTCCATTACCCAAACCTGGGGTCTCCAACTTCTCATGGCCATAACTCTCTAACCGTGAGGAGTTATGTGATGTTCCACATACCACTGGAAATGGAATGACAAGCATTATCCATCTAGGATCTCATTATTCCACAATTAAACATGGTTTCTCTTACTCCACAAATCGTCTTCCCATGAGGGATTTCCCCATAAGCGGACCACTTTGGAGTTCATCCATCTTTACTTCTTATCAACCATGACAAGAAAATAATGAGTCATATTTACATCAAACAATATTGGGTCCATTACCCAAACCTTTGTGCTATGGGGATTTCTTCAAGGGTTGACATCAATGACAACCAACCTTAATCAACAAGAACCCCCCTAGGGTAACTCTTAGTTTTGGAAATCATCTTAAAATTTTTGTATGGGCCCATACATGCCCACATGTTTGCAATGTTAGGATAACCTCTAAAAGATTTCTTAGTTTAGAAAAACACTCTAGGAACATTTAAAAGATCAAGTAACGGGACCATACATTTCCACATGTATAAAATCCTAGGATAGTTTTCAAATGATTTCTTAGTATAGACAACATTATAGGGAGTTTAAAGGATCAAGTAAGGACCCATATGTCCACATTGATAATTATTTAGGGCTTTAAATATTCCGCAAGGTTGTACCAAATAAACATAGTAAGTTAGGTAAGAAGATTTGTAAGGACCAYAGGAAGTCCATATGCTGCAATCTTACAATTAACTTATTAAAATTMTTTGCAAAATTTTCACTTTCTTGCACACAAAGCCACTCTTCACACACATAATTTCTATTAGAATAGTGGAGGTTGAAGTAAGCTTTCTTTTTAAGTACCCACAAAGTACTTCAAAGGAATTTCAAAAGATCTGACTACTTGTTTYGAAATTATCCACACCAATTCAATTCAAATGAGATTGGCCCATGACCTCAATCTCTCATCCCACCACATCTACAACTTTTCTAAGAACGCACTAAAATTTCCTCCACAGGAGGTGCCAAAATAATGTTTTTAGTCTAGGTAGGATCTTGGGGGTAGGCATCCAAATAACCCTCTATTGTCAAGTTCTCACATTTTCAAACAATAGAAGTTGAGAATAGGGATCCTTCAAATCCTCCAAGTCAAGTGTTCCTATACCATAAGGTAGGGAGATGCCCATGAAGGGTTGAAGGTAGAGGTACGGTTGTTCTACGCATCCCTCCTTGAGTCACCCAACTCTTGTGAGGGTATCCAGCCCGTGACCCATTTCTTAGATCGAAAATCTAGATGTTGCACTTTGACCGAGGTACTTAGTGGCCAAACTTAGGATATCTACATAGGTGGCGGTTGTGGGCTGCAATCGCACCTTGACCATATTTTGTGTGGCTACTAGTAAATATTGCCACCTCTTTCAGAATATGCACCCTCTACCCCTCATTATAACTGATTACTTAAACCTTCGCTAGTTCCTCTTTTGGTGGCTTCAGACCCCACTGTCAAGTTCTATTGGAAGGCCCAGTGCTACATCAAGAAGAAGGATGATAATTCTTTTAGGACACGAGATTTTATTTTTTGTTATTGTTTCCCCCATGTGGAAAAAATCCACCTACCCACATGCTTGTTTATTTTACAGTTGATGTATGATGTTCATTTGATTATATACAATTGTGAGTTATATTGTGTTGTGAAGGTCAAAAATATAAAAATCACCTGTTCATTTATTTCTCTTGTCTCCATTTTCACACATTCACTTTTCTAGTCAGAACCATAGGGGAACCACATAATCCCCGTCGTTATAGATGTTTGAAAAATCTCCCTCCTATTCTAGGAGGAGTCCCTAGTTTCACAAAATCACCAGCTCAACCATCTCACACCCCCGTGAGTGCTATTGTCTTGGGATCAAATTTACTTGGTTCCACTTTGCTTGGGTCAAATACTCAAGGAAATCCATCTATTGGTTCTCCTTCACAAGGAGGTGGGACTCAAACTTCTTCTCAAGGAAGAGGTACACACCCACTAAATCCCTCTCAAGAGACAGGTCCACTACCTACTCACACAATGGCTGGAACTAATCCTTTACCAAACTCCCCTTTTCCATACTTGGCATCCCTCAACATTCCCGATTTAACCAAACTCACGAATGATCCCATTTTACATGATGTCGCTTGGCCCAATATGCCTACCAAATTGCCTTCAGACATTCCAAAGTTTGAAGGAAAACTAGGGGAAGATACCGCCAACCATGTTATGACCTTCCACTTATGGTTCTCTTCAAACAACATCATGGATGATTCTATATGCTTGAGGTTATTTCAAAGAAATCTCTCGGGTTCATCAGGCAAATGGTATGTAGACGAAAAATCATGGTTCCACGTGACCTTTGAATCATTGGCCAAGGCCTTTTTTTCCTTTTTTCAATTACCAATTCATCATGACACTGATCTAGAGATTCTCTCTGAGTTCAAACAAACCGTTGCTATTCATATCACCGACCACATCCATGAATGGCGTTAACGACGTAGATTGTGCAAAGAAAAAACCACCAAAGAACAACGTCTTGATTGGTTTCTTAAATCACTCGTCCCTATGATTTCCAAGGATGTAGCATCCACTTTTCCTCAATAATAAGAGGAGGCCATCAAAAAAGCCTAGAAATTCGACCTCATATATGCCCAATCGGGTTACTTGTACATAATATCTCTTGATTCACCCATACCCCTACCATTTGGCTAGGACAAACCTGGGGTTTCCCACGCTACGAATGGGTTGATTGGTTCTATGACACATCTCAACCCTTATGACCACCCATCACCTACTTATGGAAATATCCACAACCATATGGAGGAACATCTTATTACCCTCCTCCCACTCACCAACAGTCATATCTTGTTGTTCCCTCTCAATCATTGCGGGAACCCCCACTGGTACCCATGATGCATTCGGTCTCTCAACCAAGTACGAGTTCACCCCCAACCCATGCATATAACCCAAAAAGTGGTGGAAGTACTTCAACTTCCTACACACCATATGGATTGTCTCCACAAAGAAATCCATATTTTCCATTTCCTAGTCCTCCCCAACAAGTTTCTCCCCCACCAGGACAACCACGTGTCGTTGTTAATTTTGTTCATCCCTCTCCCATTCAACATGTTCATCCTTTTGAATAGTTGAATACGAAAAATCTGTCCCATCAACTGAATAATGCCAAGAATAAAGGAAAAAACTGAAATAATAACAACCCAGGACTAGGAGTAAATAACCCTAAGAAAATCGACCCGCTGGGGGCAACCAAAATCAAGGAAACCAAAACCCCCAAGGGAAGAACAATAACCTCAAAACTAACTTCCCTTGCACTCTATGTGGTGATTATGGACATTATACTCATCACTGCCCCCAAATTTTTGATTTCAAACAGATGAAAGAATCCATGAACACTCAATGACCCTGGCATCGCCTGCCCCTCAGCAAGCCCCACAACATTATTTGCGACCACCACCTATGCCCATTTTTCAAAAACCTATTCCACACTAAGGTGTGATGAATACCCAACAAGAGATAAAATCATCCCTGCCAAAAATGGGGTAGTATCAAAACCCATCTTCCAATCAACCCGGAAATTTGGTTGATCGCAATATCCTCCAAACTAGTGAGGAAGAGATCCTTCTACAAACACGCGATCATCATTATGGTATCCCCCTGAATCTACCCCAACCACCTCAGGAACAACTCCTGATGTAGTTGGACAACCATTGATGATTCCACTCCCTAACACTGACCCAAATCCTCATATACCATGCGTACCTCTACGGTGGAATGTACATAACCCTTAGGCTAGGGAAAAACATAACTATAGTCTGGTCAATGAATTAGCTCAGTCTCCTATAGCCATGTCTATATTGGAGGTCCTCCAAACCTATCCATCACAGTGCAAATCCTTGCTTTCTGCCTTGGGGGCAGTTGACCCAACTGATACTCGACTGATCACTTTTGATTTGGATAATGGAGAACCACGCCTCCCCACTTTGGTATCTTTTCAGATACCAGTTAAGATCCAGAACATAATAGTTCATTGGTGTATTATCGATGAAGGTGCATCCACATGCATCATGTCCAAATTAGTATGGCAGAAACTCGGCTCACCAGAGCTAGTACCATCTACCATCACCCTGAGAGCCTATGATGGTCGACCCTCATCCCCTGAAGGGCTCTTCCAAATTGTCCTCATAGAGCTTGGAGGAAAAATCATCCTGATTGACATTGAGGTTATTGAAGCCCCACTCGATTACAATATCTTGTTTGGACATAGCTACATGTATGCTATAAAGGCGACAACCTCTTCTATGTTTCGTACAATGATGTTCCCCCATAACGGGAAAATCGTCACCATTCACCAACTTACACATTACGAGCCTAATCATTCCACCAACATTGATAACATCCTCCCCCTTGTCCACACTAGCTCGAATGATTTTTCAGTCATCGACATTAGTACTGGAATATTCAAGGACCCATCCTTGTTAGGGACTTATCATGGAGCACCACCTCTCCTACATCCATCTATTTTAGCACAAGTGTGTGTAGTTTCCTCTAACGAAACTGATATTAGAGACCATACTCCTCTCATTAATCCCCCTCCTCACATTGTAGTTCCACCAGTCGGAGAATCACCACCTCAAGAATTCCTTGAAACACCACTGAACCACTTGTTCTGGATTTCCACCCCCTTCAAGGGAAAATCCTAGTTTGGGAGACAGTCCCCCAAGCCATTTCCTAAATCCATTTTTTCTACCCCCCACATGGAGTCCAATAATTCCAGGTAGTTGCTACTCTCACCCTTCCCAACATGTTTCTTTCCATCCATGTATGTTATCTCCATCCCCCCGCTATGGTTCCTACACCTTATCTCCCTCCTCAGAAAGAGGTATTATCGATGCAGATCCCAGTACAGGCTCCTACCACACCACCCTCACCCCCAACTGGAGGAAACACCACTACCATTGGGGGAAAATGAAGGAAGAATGAGCCCATATCTTTGCTTCCTCCTTGAGCCCAACCTCCTTGCGTACTATGCGAAAGAGGACACCCCACTAACAAATGTCCTACTCTTCTCGAGTTATGCAATATTATATAGCTCCCTAAAGAAACCCCATTGTTTACCAATCCACCAAGTATTTCAGTTGCCACTATGGAGTCCTCAACCACATGCAAGAAAGGGTTGCAAACCAATTTCCCTTGTTCCATATGCTAAGAATACGACCATTACACTCATCACTTCCCAGCTCTACCCCAATTCTTCCAACAATTATCCGTGGTATGCCACACATATCTTCTTGATCCCCTTTAGAATCTCCCTACTATTTCTCACATTACTAACATTTGTTATATTTCTTTGTCAGTCTCCATGTGAATGAGATACCATCCACAATATCATGAAATTTCGTTCATTTCAAGTGAGCCATCACACCTTGTACATGATATCCCTTGTACATCCTCATCCCTTGAGGACAACAACACTTACTCATTGATGGTTCCCCCTGCCATATCCTAGGATCCCCTGTCTCCTCGCATTTTCCACTATGACGAAGACATATTGGAGGAAATAACTACCCACGATTTCCCATGGAATGTGCTCAATCATCAAGCACTTTTTTTCTCACAAGAGGCATTTCACCCTTATACCCAAGCCTCCCTGTGAGAAATCTAAAACAAGGTATTTCACTAAAGGTGAATACATATTTTCCTCTCCTGAAGGCTACCCTCTCAAAGAATCCATCAATAGGTTATACTTAAAGAATTTTTTTGCCTAAGCATAGCCCCCTTACCTTAGGTTTCTCTTTGTACACATTTATAGAGTTTTTTAGTATTCTTTACTCCCACCACTCCTCGTGTCTAATCTATCACCCGTGTTTTTCTAACGCCATGGTCAGATACGCATGCTCACTTTCAGTTTTATCAAATAGTTGTTATATGTTCTTTATCATCAGATATTGTTCACGTCAGGTATTTTGTTTTTATGTGTGTAGGTACTTGTTTATCAAGCTTACAGCCCCTTCAGGTATATGTTCAACACCGGCATGTAATTAATCCCTCTGCACATAATTGCATATCCCAGTCACACCCTCTGACATTTACCTTTAGGGTTCCTACATTCAGATCTACAGTATCTTTACCTCTACCACATTTTGGTACTTTTGTCCAATAACACTCTCCCCCACATGATTTGTCCCATTCATAGTTACCCTTGGAAACTTGACACTCATGTTGACTTCATCCCCTAGGATTTGGAGTCCCAATAGTACTTTTCACTTCCGAGAATGAACCCCATACTTCTTCTCGTCATATTTCTAACCTTCCCAATGGACTCCTAGATCATATCATCCTACACTTGATTTTATTGACTGCATCCCCGTAGTTTCATTATCCCTCCATCTCATCAACCATCAGTTTTCCCATATGCATATTTCCCTCCATACACTTACCTAATACAGAAACTCACCCATGGGCCCCCCACCCTCCACCAATTCTCTTTCACAAACTTGTGCTCTACAGAGGCCAAGCCTATTGGAGTGACTTCACACACACATAGGATTTATTTTTCCTAAGTTTTTTCATTGTTTATTAGTCATAATTATTCATTATCCAATCTCCTATATTTTAGGGGAGAATATTCCACTTGGAGAATATTCTCTTTCAGTTGACACTTCAGTTTGACTAATTTAGTTGAGTTTAGATGTTGCATTGGTTTTGTCACAGTGCAACATTGGGATAATCACCATGCTAATTATAAATTGACTTGGTATCATCACCATACTGTTGCATTACCCTTGATTCCCCAAGTTAACTCCTCACTACTTTATGTTCAGTCAGTTAACTGAAGACTAGCTGACTAGTAACTCAACTAGGTGGCAATTCACTCCCGTAACTGCCTGAGAGACTAGACTAGGTGGAATATAAATCCCATAACTATTGGTGTGTGTCCAAATGACTCTATACCACCACTATGGTACATTGTTTCTCCTCCAATGCGCACTCATTGAGTTATACAAAGTATATCATGTATAAATTATTCATTATTGACAACGGTTAATGAGAATTCTTTCATTCTTTCTCTCCTTCTTCTTTTTCCAATTATCTATGAAAATATGTGTATTATTGTTTATATAGAGATATTTTGTGTAGGTTCAACACATTTACATGGTATCAGAGCCGATGGACTGCTAAGAAAAAGCTACACCAAATTTTTTGCAAGTACAAAAGATTGAAGACAATGGAAAGATGGATTTCCAAAAAGAATTCACTCTTACACCCTACAACTATTTTTCATGGAAGGAGAAAATACTCATAGATCTCTAAACCAGAGGGTTTTATAGGTTAACCTTGAATAAATATATAGAACCAACATCAGCCATATAAAAATCCAAGTACTTAAATTGCATGGATGAGGCACTCGGAACAATTTGCAGTCTTATTTCTCCCGATATCCTTTTTCACATATCTTCCTGTAAGACTCCCAATGAAGCCTGGACCACCTTGGAAGGGATCTTTGGAAAATAGGATGATATGAGTAGACACATCCTAGAGGTGGAGCTACTCACATTGGATCCAAAAAGCTTCGATAATATCCAATATTTCTTTACAAAATTCAAGGATTTACTATCGCAACTCAAAGCTTGCGGAGTTGATAAATTGAAGGAGGAGAAACAAATGGTTCTCACCATTCTATCCAAGCTTGGTCCTAAATTATCTATATTCATATCCACATTCCATACTGTCAGATTCACCTCTAGAGCCACCTGGAAGATGCCTTCTCTTGAGGACTTTATTGAATCCCTGACACAAGAGAAAACCAAGCTCATCAACATGAGCACAATAAAAGGACCAAAGGCGCATGCACTCACTGTGCATGATGGGAGACACAAATATCATAAATATAAATATAAATATAAATGGAAAGATCATGCACATACGAAGCAGGAAGGGTACACAAAACCCTTCACCGATGCCTCTAGATCCAAAGAAGAAAAGGGAAGAAAATGGGAGAAATGCACGTACTATTACAAAGGATTCCATTCGGAATACACATGCATGAAAAAAAAAATAGATATGATGTCTCAAATAACTCAAAAAAACAACCTTGGAGATCACATCCCCAAGGGTGCCAAGAAGAAGAATCAAGAAGATCTGAATTCCAAGAAAGCCAATTCTAGCCGTGCCTTGATTTCCATCAACTCCTCTCCCGATGCTTGGATCGTTGATTCAGGAGAATCACATCACATGGTTGCATCAGAAGCAGTATATTCATCATTGTATGCATGCAAAGGTCGTCCTATTCTAATGGGGGACACTTCTTCTGTCGAAGTCATCGGTAAAGGAAGGATTGAACTCACCCACGAAAGCTTCGATAATGTGTTGCACGTTCCCAAAATTTTTGTCAACCTTATCTCCAACTATCAGATGATGAATTCTGGCACCAAAAAGAAATTCATATTCACACCAAATTCTTTGGACATATACGACATCCAAACCAACCCCAGGTTTGCTACCGGTGAGGTAAATCATCAATCTAGATTTTATACATTTTCTTAATTCATTGAACCTAATTCTGCTTTACTGCTTACTCATGTTGATGAAAGTAGTAGGATATGGAACGAAATGTTTGGACATTTGAATTTCATATAAATGCAACATCTTATCAAGAACATATTGGTTGATGGTCTACCAGACATCCATTTATCCAAGAGAGTGTGTGAGGGATGTGTTATCGATAAACACCCTCAAGAGAAATTCGACTAGGGAAATTCTCAGAGAGCCTCCACACCTTTATATCTCATCCATAGTGACCTCATGGGTCATTTTACACATCCATCAATCAGAAAAGCGAGGTTTGTTCTCATTTTTGTTGATGATTTCTCACATTTTACATGGATCTACTTTCTCAGGAAAAAATTCAAGGTCTTTCAACACCTCAAAGACTTCAAAGACCTGGTTGAGACACAGTCTGGAAAGAAGATCAAAGTCCTATGAACTGATAATGGGGGAGAGTATGTAAATCATGAGATCCATAATATTTTCCATGAGGCATGGATTCAATTGTAGCACACAGTTCCATATACTATGCATCAAAACGGAGTTGCTGAGCAGAAAAACCGATCTCTAAAGGAGATGGCATCTTGCATGCTGCATGCAAAGTCACTACCATAGAGACTATGGGCCGAAGCACTTAACTATGCAACATACATCCAAAATAGACCTCCCCATAGATCTGTCAAGGACAATACCCCCTATGAGGCTTGGAGTGGCCTCAAACTGGAAGTGACCCACTTTCGCATTTTTAGTTCACATGCTTGGGCTAGGATTCCCTCTGAAAAGAGGAAGGCACTTGATCCACAGAGCACTGAGTGCATTTTTTTTGGATACCTCAATGGTGTGAAGGGATATCGGCTTATTGATCTTTCCTCGGATCGACTCATACCTCAGCAGCCACATGCAGACACCTTCACTCTTCCACCTATCCAAGATGATGATCATGCACATGTCGACTCTTCTTCACAAGAGAGTTTTGATTCAGAGAACTTAGATGATTCAGATTCAGAGTCAGTACAGTCATATGCAAATTCAAAGAATCCAGAGGCAGTTGTAGAGCCATAGAAGAGGCCCAAGTGGGCATATACTATTCTTAAGGATGCAGGGGATCTCTTTGGTGATCCAAACGATACTAGGAGGACTCGATTTGATTTCAAGGAGCCTTCTATTGCACTGACTGTCACTGAACCATTTCCCTCCAGGCATCCAGATGTAGTTGTAGAGCATCAGGAATCAAACTGTCTCGAGCGAAGTATGAGATCTCCTTGAGATATTTCACATGACATACTGCAAGTTTGCTCCGACTCCTTTCCTATCAGGATTAAAACTTGAGGATGGTAGGGAGACTCTATTGGTTGACAACACACTGTACAAACAAATAGTGGGGAGCTTGTTGTATCTCACACACTATAGACCAGACCTCTCATATGTAGTTGGTGCAGTTTATAGGTTCATGCAGGAGCCGCATGAGCTACATTGGAAAGCTACAAAGTGTATCCTTCGATACGTATAGGGCACCATCACCTTTGGGATTCATTATGAAGAAAACTCTACATTAGATCTCATCGGGTTTACTAATTCCGACTGGCTGGCGATAACACTGATCACAAGTACACATTTGGTTACTCACTTAGTATTAGTTCTAGGCATATCTATTGGTTGAGCAAGAAGAAAAATGTCATTTCTCTATCTTCAACTGAGGCAGAGTACAAAGGGGTAGTTAACATAACCATTCAGGCTATGTGGCTACAACATTTTCTCATTGAGTTGGTCATTCTATTTCATCGATCGATCGTCATTTGGTGTGACAACCAGAGCACTCTAAAGTTCTACATAGATCCATTTCAGAGGCAGCTGATGAAGCACTTTGAGATCCACATGCACTACATCCAGGACTTAGTACATGAGGGGATCATCACCTTATAGTTATGTCCTTCAGAAGAACATATGACAAACATCTTCACCAAGACCTTCACTGAGTAGAAATTCCATTCTCTGTGAAGTCGTATTGGAGTGAAGGACACAATTGCTTAGCAATTGTAGTTATTATTTTTAAATACATTGTACCTTGAGGGGGGGGGGGGGGGGGTT
>JASDQU010306668.1:80172-109811 GCA_032191745.1 Picea mariana
AGTGTATCTTTTTGTATTTGGGTACCTAACATGGCCTCATTGTCAGGAACCATTCTTTATTTTCCCCATAGTGATGTTTAGGGGGGGTGTTGGAGTGACTTCACACACACCTAGGATTTATTTTTCCTAAGGTTTTTCCTTGTTTATTAGTAATAATTATTCATTATCCAGTCTCCTATATTTTAGGGGAGAATATTCCATCTAGATAATATTCTCTTTCAGTTGACACTTCAATTTGACTAGTTGAGTTGAGTTTAGATGTTGCATTGGTTTTGTCACCATGTAACATTGAGATCATCACCATGATAATTCGACATTGATTTGATATCATCACCAGATTGGTGCATTACCCTTGATTCCCCAAGTTAACTCCTCACTACTCTATGTTTAGTCATCTAACTAAAGACTAGTTGACTAGTTAACTCAATTAGGTGGCAGTTCACTCTCGTAACTGCCTGAGATACTAGACTAGGTGGCAGTTCACTCCCATAACCATTGATGTGTGTCCAGATCACTCTATACCACCAATATGGCACATTGGTTCTCCTATAGTGCACATTCATTGATTTATACAGAGTATATCATGTGTAAATTATTCATTATTCACAACGGTTAATGAGAATTCTTTCATTCTTTCTCTCCTTCTTCTTCTTTTTCCAATTATCTCTACAAATGTGTGTATTATTGTTTATATAGATCTATTATGTGTAGGTTCAAAACATTTACAAATCCATCTTTCATTGGGGCACCCATTTCTATATCTTTATACTAAACCCAAATTATTCTTTATTTCTTTGGTAATTGTATAAAGCCCGTGTTTCCAGCATATACATAGCTTTTTAGTTATCATCCTCGATGGCCTGGTTTTACCTGGAAAATCAACCCATGTCTCCCTTGGTTAGGGAATTCACCCTTTTTTCATATCGACATCATTAACAAGCTCCGAGTATCGCAAATCCATGTACCCATGATCTCTGAGTTTTCCCACTTTGTTAGCCTCCGACACAATTTAACCCCATATCTAGTCATCCCCCTAACACTAGATCAAGTTTTACATTTTTTCCAATCATCCTTCAATCCACAAACCAAGGGAAGTCATGAGTCCCACAACATCTTGACTTCGTTCATGTTACTCATCAATACTAGATATCATCTATTATTCAGTGGATTTCAAGAATCCCTTTTCTTCTTGATGTCGCATCTCCCTTCTTGACAACATCAACACAATTTATAGAAGGGAGACAATATCTTGACTCTCATTACCTTTTCAATGAAGAGTCTTGGATGACACAGAGAGGATCATCATTTCTTTCTTATTCTGTTTACCCCCATAACATTTGACTTCAACAAACTCTCATGTTACGGTGGATCTTACTATGTGACCATTGCAGTTTTTCATACCAGCCAAATACCTATGAATTTGTTAGGCCATCAATGCCTATAAGTCATCGACACTTATTACAGTTGTCATTTACTCGCTTCATATCTCGTTCACCATTCAGAACTATCATCTGTCATTATCAATATCCCCTGAGTGCGCTGCAATTATCTACAACATCATACATATTCAGTTGCAGTCCCACATTTTGGTTTCATGACATGAGCATGGGGCATGCTCATGTCGTTTATATACAGATTTTATTTCTTCTTCTTAGCGAAAGGTTTGGTTCCCAAAAATTTCCCTCTCCCTCCGGTGAATCACTCTTGTATTTCCTCTCTTCACTCTTCCTTACAATGGCACTCTCAACAAAAGAAACATTGATGTATTTGGACTATATGTATGCTCCTAACCTCACACATCACGGGGCATTTGTTATCACAAAAAACCCATTCATAGTATTGCACACAATGGTTGAAGAAAGAAATCAATGTCAACAACAAGTAGTAAACCTACAACATTAAAATCCATCAAAAAGGCACAAAACTATACACTTGATTCAAAAATTAAAGTGCACAAATTCACCAAAGGAAGTGTGCACACAATGTGTATAATGTGTAGGCTAACACAACCCTCAATGCACACTATGCACAAGATGCACGATTGTCTACGAGAAAATTCATTTACTTCTCATGAATGACACATTTATGAATCTATTCAACCTCTCAACCACTTCTAGTCCGACCCCCAACACGATTTGACACTCAGATCTGAACGAAATCTATCTTGGAGGCTGGTCAAGGGATAGGAAGTGCCCTAAAAGGCCCCTTGTTCACACTATGAACCAATTGTATCTTTCCATGTATGGACACTATAAATATGTGCCATGGGTGTGCTAGAAAAATAATAAGTTCAAGGTATTGTTATACTACAATAATTCTTCTTGGAGAATCCTCTTTTCTCTTTGAATCATTCAAGCACTATAGCAAGGGCCATTCCACTCACCTCTTGACAAGATTGGCTTTGTATTTATTCACCATTGTCACTTTCCATTGCATGAAGAGAAGAGCTCTCTCTTAGAGAACTCAAGAGCCCTCCCAAGGAGGAAGAAGGGATTCATAATTCCATGCCTTTCTCTACGATGTTATCCTATCAATATATCGATCCATTGGTAGCTATGTGATTGTCATTTTTTGTGTTTCATGGTTCTAGTTCTTGCAAACTTCTCTAACATTTATTTCTCTTTGTTTTTAGTTTTATTTCCTTGTTTCATGTGTATTTTGCTATCTAATAAACTCACAAACCTCTTTCTTTTTTAGCTGACTTAACTAAGAAGGTAAGTGTTGTGTTTTTTATCACTCATCTGACAAAACCAACACAACAGAAACCATGCAATTTTAAAGGTTCTCTCGATCATGCAAACACATATTATCTCAAAACTTTTCCTATTAGTATAAAAGGAGTGAGCTTTGGTAAACCACATGGATAGAATGAAGAGTGCCCCATGACGTTCGAAGAAAGAGGGATTATCCCTTTCTCTTCTCTATCATGTTTGGGCTTTTAAAGTCGCTTGTATGGAATAAGGATACCTACGAAAATAAAGAGGCTCAAACCCCCCCCAAGGGAGTTTTGGCTCAACATACCCAAGAAGAGTAGTATTTGAATACAATTCGAGATAATCAACTTCTTAACATGTGTCTTACGAGAGAAATGAATATCACTAAATTCATACTTAAGAAGAAAAATTATGAGGGGCTCTGTTTGAAATACTGAGAGGGGGGGTGAATCGGTATTGCTCTTTTTCAACAATTAACATTTAGTACATTGATATTTTATTATTTATCACAATAGATCAACAATGGAATTGTATTAAAATCAATTATAAATACATAATTAACAGAAATTACAAGGTTTTGTTAAGAAATAGTGAAGGACACCAATCCTCTTTAGAGAACCAACTCTAGGAGACACAAATCCCCTTCTTTAGGGCACCAACCCTAGGAAGCACCAACTCCCTTATTTTTAGGGAAACAACCCTAGAAATCACCAACTCCCTTATCTTTAGGGAACCAAACCCAGGAAGCACCAATGCCTTTAACTTTAGGGCACCAACCCCAGGAAGCACTTACTCACTTGTCTTTAGGGAACCAAACCCAGGAAGAACTAACTCCCTTATATTACGCTTATTTAGTAAAGGATGTGAATCCTTCCATGCTCTTCCCTTCCACACTCACTTCATAAGAATCATCATATATTCTTCTTGGAATCTTCTTTTGTTTTGATCTTCTGATATTGACTGTAGAGACACTTCGTCTTCATCATTCTTCCTTGCTTATATAGTCTCCCAAATGGTGTGAGATATGAATAATTGTGTCCCTTTGTTTGGACCATCGCACCTCTTTATTTATATTAACAATAATAACGTTTGTTTTTCTTCATTATTATTCAAACATTATTGAGAAGGATTTTCAAATTAGTGAGAGTTATTTTCATAAATCGATAACTGATATGGATCGATTCCATTTTTAACTCGATCCCATGTCTTTGCAAATATTGCATGAATCGAATTTTGTAGAGACGCTTCCTTCAAACCATTTACATGTGACCATATGAGTAAAACCATGGGATTGTTAATTTAAGCAATGTTCCTTAGGATAAATCATGACAACGTCCAGATCTTATTTGGTTTAGCGTTTTTTCTTTACTGAGAAAAAATTATCATTATGTGTGTTAAATTTTGCATAGAAACTCTTCGGGACCTCTATTCCATACGACCATAGGTGGTGACCAAGTGCTAAGACAAATGAGTGTTTAATCAAATATCAAGATCACTGATCACGTATTAATTGCACGTTCAGATGTATCATTGTCATTACTTTGTAACTTCATCCTTCATGACTTCCAACCTTTGCAATCATTCAACCTTCTGGAGTGCATTTTTTAGAAGTAGGTCGGATGGTCGATATTTTTTCTTCCATTATATGGATGATCCTGGATTGTCCACAGGTTTCAAGAAAATCGATGGCCATGAATTAATATGCATTTGAGTGGACGATTCTCATTTACTTCAGGAATTTGGAGCTTCGGGACTCTAACTTTTGCAGCTTTCCAACTCCCCTAGAGAAAATTCCATCGGAGTGTGTATTAGCACTTTCTTCTTGATAACCTCCACATGTACAGTAGCTAGGAATGTGGGATTAACCATTCCAAGTGTTGTTCTATTAGCACTTTTTTTTTATCTTCTTTACCTTACCACATGACTGGTGCTGGAACCAAGTCCTCTGGTACTTCGGCCTTCAGGATTTCTAGCCTTTGTAAACTTTCAAATCCCTAGAGTAAATTTCACCGAAGTATGTATTATATACTTACTGGTAGATCAGATGATTTTGTATTAATTTGTGGTTGAATGGATGGTCCGCACAACCTCAACAAGACATTTTGTTAATGGCCTTCTCATTGTGCACTTTTAGGATCTTGACCATGAATCTTCCTTCTCAACGGATGGTCAAATCTTACTTCGGAGCTTCATCTCTATAGGACTCTGTGTTACTAGAACTCTGAGGTAGTTCAATGCATCTAAAGTGTTTACCTATCGAATAAGTCATAATACTACGATGACTGCTTATTGTCGGTTAGCATCTCATGCTTACTCTATCCTTCCACTATGTTTGATCTAATGGTCATGTGAGAACCCGAAGGATCTTAGATCAATGACCAACATTAAATTTAGCCTTTGGCACTTTGGGTAGTTACTGGTAGGAGGAACTGGATATCCTTGAAGAGAATACTCCCAGAGTGATGTGGCTTGATGACATCACTGTTGATGTGGCATTCGCTGAGTCGATGCCACGTTTCACTTAGATTCCTGACTTACGCATACCTAAAATTCCAATTGGACCTTGACACTTGTCGTCATATGATTGTGCCACGTGTCCTTGTCAACTAGCCCAAAGGGCCTTTGTCCTCCCTTCGTATGATCGAGAGCTATAACTTCGGCTCAACTCCTTGAGTGCTAATCGACGGTCTAATTCAATGGTTGTGATTAAATTGATTTTGAAGATAGATGGATAGGAATGATTGTGGAGTCTCGACTAGCACAATGTTTAAACCTTTTCTCGAATTCCACAATAGAAATTGCTTGTTGATAGTGGTATCGATACCAATTGTTGATCTAGTTGTAGGTGACGATCGACGATCTGTGTGGATTGCAGAACTAAATCATTCACGATCATTAACTCAACCCTTTGATCCCATAATGGCTCCTCATCGTTGATCTACCCTTACTGATATTCGATGGTCAGGACTTAATCGGATGTTTATCCGATGGTCCTCCTCTACAACTCCTAGATTTGATGGTTATCATATATCGCTCTAGATCAACGTTTTTCGTGACTTCGGGGCTTCGGCCTTTAGGTACACTTACCCATTCTATTCTCTTTCTCTCTAGAGTGGTCAGCACTGGAGTTGACCAATTCATCCTTGTGCTTTGAGTAGATCAACAGTTGGCAGGATTTCCCTGCTCTTCCTCGGATCCGATGGTTGACAAAATTTCATGACTTCGGCACTTCAGGGCTTCGGAGGTCCTGGTAAGTGTTGCTCCAACTTTCACCAGAGTTGTTCAGCGGTGAAGTGGTCAACATGGAAGTGCTTACGTTATCCTTCCACTTGGATTCATTCAAGGACTATGATCAGTTCTATATCAATGATTCAGATTCATTTTTGCCTTTTGTCTTTCTTATCCTATCCTTCCACTTTACTCGATCAGATGGTCAAGAATTTATCTGAAGTCCCTCCTTGATCTTAACGGTTTGGAAACTTTCTGAAATTCCTAATTCATATATGTCGGTTGAGATCTAATTCTTCCAAAACTCTGACTTCCCCTCAATCTGACGATCCTGATTTTTCCCAAAAACTACATCGGTGGACAAAATTCCTCCTTGATTCTTTTGGAGTTTTACTGTGGGGATTTCAATCCAGATAGCGTTTCTACAATGCACTTTTCCTTTTGAGATTTGATTAATGTTCTTCTGCACCCTATTTTTCATCAATGGAAATTCATCATAACAACTCATCATCACATCACAATGACTTCGACTGTTGACATTAATGACAACTCATCAATGACAATATGTCCAACAATCTCCCCCTTTGGCATTAATGGCAACCTTTTTATTTTTGAAATATTTTTATTTCTTCTCCTTATCAATTTCCTCCCCCTTTGACAGCAGTGGAAGAGGGGATCTTTCTTCTCCCCCCCTGTGGAAATTCCCCCCCTAACCATGTGTCCCTTCTGATACGATTTTTAATGATGTTTTTGAAATACTCCTAATTTTTGTCGAAGATTTTTAAAAGTTCTCCTTGGAAAAGATTTTGTGAATATGTGTGCAATTTGTTATTTGGTGTCTACATACACTATTTTAACCCCTTTTTGGGTAACTTGATCTCTTATAAAGTGGTATTTAATCAGAATGTGTTTGGTTTTAGAATGCATTACTGGATTTTTAGAGATGCTTATGGCATTATTGTTATCACAATTAATAGTAATGGGATTGTCATATCTTATTTGTAAGTCTTCTAATGTTTTCTTCATCCAAAGAACTTGTGTGCAACAAGATGCAGTAGTAATGTATTATGCATATGCTGTAGAAAGTGATGTGGATGTTTGTTTCTTTCTTAACCAGGCTACCATACATTTTCCTAAGAAAAATTCTCCTCCACTGGTGCTTTTCCTATCATCTATATTACCAGCCCAATCTGCATCAATGTATGCAGTTAGATTGAAGTCTTTATCTTTTGAATACCATAATCCAAGTTCAAGGGTGCCTTTAATATATCTGAATATTCTCTTTATTTATTTTAAGTGAGTTTCTTTAGGTGCATATTGAAATCTCCCCATGATTCCTACAACCTGTATGATGTTAGGTCTTGTTGTTTTTTAATAGAGAAAACTTCCAACCATTGATCTATACATCGTTTGATCCACTTTTGGTGAGTCATCTTCTAGGCTTAGTTTACATCTAGTGACCATGGGAGTACTCATTGGTTCGATGTATTCCATTTTTTATTTCTTTAGTATTTCCTTGATATATTTGGTTTGTGAAATGAATATTCCATTTTATGTTTGATTTATTTGTAAACCTAAGAAAAATGGCAGTTCTCCCTGCATAGGCATTTCAAACTCTTCTTGCATTTTGGTTGCAAACTTTCTACTTAGTGTAGTCAGATTACTCCCAAATATGATGTCATCTACATAAACCACCACAAAAATCATGTTTTGATTCTCAATTTTGATGTATAGGTTGTTGTCAGTAGTCCCTCTCTTATATCCTTGTTTTTGTAGGTATTGATCAAACCTTGAGAACCATGCTCTGGGGGCTTGTTTAAGACCATACAAGGCCAATTTTCAACTTTCACACATAGTCCTGATTTTCTGTTAACATGAATCCTTTTAGTTTCTTAACATAGACTTCTTCTTCTAGTGTTCCATTAAGGAATGTTGACTTGAAATCCATCTGATAGATTTTGAAATTTCTGAAGAATGCAAATGCCAGGAACATTTTGATGGCCTCAAGTCTTGCAACTGGAGAAAAATTCTCTTCAAAATCAATACCTTCTACTTGGGAATATCCTTTGCAAACTAATCTGGTTTTGTTCTTTATAATCTCCCCATTTTCATTTAGTTTGTTCTTGAAGATCCACCTAGTTCCTATCTCATTCTTTTCCTTGGGTCTTGGAACTAGTTCCAAGGTCTGGTTCTTTTCTATTTAGTCTAGTCCTTCATTCATTTATTCTATCCAATATTTACATTTTCTAGATTCTTTAAATGTCTTAGGTTCTATCAGGGATAACATTACTTGTTCTGGGTCAAAAGAAAGTCTCTTTCTCGTTTCCACTCCTGCATTTTTATTTCCAATAATTTGACTTTCGAGATGATTCTTTTGAACTCTTTTTTATGGAGATTTTGTCAAGAGAGTTTATTCATTGTCATATTCATCAGTATATGGTTCAATTTCTTATGGTTCATTATCATTATCTCCTTGATGAGAATCTACGTCATCATCTTCTTGTTGAGATTTGACATCATCATCTTGTTGTTGAGATTTTTTTATCAATGTCCTAGTATATGCCCTTTTTTAGGTCATCTATCTTTACATTGGCACTTTCCACTATCTTTAGTATTCTACGATTATAAAATTTGTAATATTTCTTATTATATGAATACCATAAAAATATTCCCTCATCAGATCTTGGATCAAACTTTCCTAAGTTATCTTCGTCATTCTTAATGTAACATTTACTTCCAAAGGTTCTAAAGTTTTTTACAGATCCCGGTCTCCCAAACCATAGTTCATAAGGGGTTTTTTCATGATTGGGTCTCAAATGATCTCTATTAAGTATGTGGACTATTGTGAAGATCACATCTCTCCAAAATTTGTCTTGAAGCTTGGCTTCATTTAGCATGGTTCTTGCAACTTCTTGAACTATTTTGTTTTTCCTTTCTACCACACCATTCTATTGAGGAGTCTTGGGAGATGAAAATTGTCTTTTGATACCATGATTGTCACATAATTGAATGAACTCTTTAGAGGTGAATTACCCTCCATTGTCTGATCTCAGACTTTTAATTTTGAGATCTATTTCATTTTCTACAAGGGATTTGTATGTTTTAAACTTCTCAAAGGCTTATGATTTTTTCTTTTAGAAAGAATGCCCAGGTCAATCTTGTGTAATCATAAAAATCAACATAAAATACTATTCACCATAAATACTTTTAGTTCTAGTAGGTCCACATAGATCTGTGTGAATAAGTTCTAATGGTTTTTGTTGTGGAATGATCTTTTGTTTTGAACCTAACTTTTGTTTGCTCTCCTATTTGACAATGTTTACAAATAGAATCTGAAGGCTTAATCACTTTTGGCAAGTCCCTAACTGTCTTTTTCTCATTGKCTTTGATCAAGTTGTCAAAGATGTCCCAACCTTCTATTACATAACTATATTTCATCTACTTGGCTTAAACAACATTTTTGTTCTTCATCTTTATTAAGGATGTACACATTGATAGATGTTCGTGGTGCAACTGCCACTAGCTTTCTAGTGTCCTTTTTTTCTGATCTCACATTTTTTAGAATCAAAAGTAAGTATGTGACCTTGATCACATGTATGAATTACACTTAGGATATTTGGTTTGATATTTTCTACCAAAAGTACATATTCTTCTTTGGTTTTATTATTTCCTAGACTGATAGTTCCTTTTCCCAGTATTTTGGCTGACATATTGTCTCCAATAGTCACTTTTCCTTTTCCTTTCTTGTTCAACTTGAGAAATTTTCTTTGATCTCCAATGATGTTTTTGGAACATATATTGTCTATATATACCATTGACATCCTTTATTTCTCTCATATAAGGCTACCTTGCACTTTGTTTTCTTTTTCTTCCATACTTGTTGATTATTGGGAATATTTGACTTTTTATCATATTTTGGCAATCTACATTCATTGGTTTTATGACCATAGTTGTTGCATTTTTGGCCTTCAATATTGAATTTTTGCAAAGGAGAAAATGAGTTATAGTTTCTCTTATTTGTATTGTACTTATTGTTCTTATATTTTTGGACATTTCTACAATTGTATTGTCCATAAGCTTTGCAATGTATTTCCTTATGTCCAAAATTATTGCAAGATTAATAGTATCCAATAAATAGATATTTATTAGGGGGATTCCTTTTGGCGATTGTATTCTTCCTGTCATTTTTCACTTTATTAGGGAATGTTGATTTATTTTTATGTGGAACAGTTTTCAATGGTATCATTTATTCTTTATTATCTTCTCTTATTAACGATCCCTTTAAAGCATCTGCATAACATATTGGTCTCTTGATAGATCCTTGTGATGTAGAAGTTGATTCTTGGGTGTATCACAAACTATTCTTGTTGTTTGGTTACCTCTAACTACTGATAATTTCGTCCAAGATCTCTGAACTATTTCCAAATATTTATCCCTTCTTTTATTTCTCAAGTTCATTTTTTAGCATCTTAATCTCAACTTCTAGTTTCTCACACACTTATTTTTATCACTAAGTTGTTTTAAAATGACTTTTTCAATTTTATTAGCTTTCAGGAGCTAGGATTTTAAATCACTAATGATCTCCTCTGATTCTTTGATAGTTCTTAATGCATATATTTCTTTTTATTGATGTGATTCTTCAGATTCTTTAAGTTGTGCCCTAAGTAGCTTGTTTTTCTTTTTATAATTTATTAGTTCCTCCAGAGAACTAATCAGTTATTCTTCTAGGTTCACTTCTCCTTCAAATTCAGAGTTTTATTCATCATCTGCATCGTTATTTTGAGTGTTCATTCCCATAAATAGGAGCTCTAAATCTTCATCTTCACTCATGTCTGAAGAGATGATGTCTTCTTTAGAGTATAAGTTTTTATTTTTCTTATAAAATTTCTTCTTGTATTGGTTTTTCTGGTTGTGAACTTCTTCATCATTCTCCTCCTTCTTGGGATAGGGACATTTTTTTTAGCAAAGTGTCGAATTCTACCACAGTTGAAACATTTGAAAGGTAACTTTACTTTATATTTTTCAAATCCTTTTTGGCGTTTCTTTATAAAGTTGGCTTCTTTTGCATTTGATATTTTTGATTGATCTTCACGAGACATAAGTTCTTGTTTCTTCTTTTCTTTAGATTCCTTAAAGGCTATTTCATCTTTTGATGGTTTATCATTCCCTGTTATCATTTCATATGCTATAAAAATTCCATGAAGCTGATCAATTGTGAGTGTGTCAAGCTCAGGCCTATCTTCAATTGTAGAAATCTTGGCATCATATCTCATAAGTAAGGGCCTTAGTATATTTTTCACAATAGGTATATCTATAAGTTCTTATCTTGCTTCTTTGATTGAATTAACCACTTCATCTACCCTATGAAAGTTTTCAACAATGTTCTCTTCTTATTTCATTTTTACATTTTCAAACTATGTTCTATAGGTTTGTAGTTTGGCTTCCCTGACTTTTTATCTCCTTCATATACAACCTCCAATTTGTCCCAGATTTCTTTAGCTGACTTATAATGCATAACCTTCACACATATAGAATTTTTCAACCCTCCTAGAATTGCATTAACTACTCTTGAGTTGTCATTGCAGTTTTTCTTTCCTGCAATATCTATCGGTGGAGTAGTTGGTGCAATTTAACCATCTACAACAGATTTCCAGATATCAAAACCAAGAGCTAATAAGAATATTTTCATTCTTATTTTCCATAGAGCATAGCCACCTCCATTGAACAATGGTGCTTTGTTGTTAGAAATTACCTCTTGCTGATCCATCTTTAGGATCTACCTTCTAGTTGTTAGACTNGGGGGGTGAAACAATATTTCTCTTTTTCAATTATTTACCACAACAAAACAACAATGGAATTGTATTTAAAATCAATTATAAATATATAATTAATGTAAATTACAAGGTTTTATAAAGAAATAGTGAAGGACACCAATCTGTTTTAGAGCACCGACTCTAGGAGAAACAAATCCCCTTCTTTAGGGCACCAACTCTAGGAGACACAAATCCCCTTCTTTAGGGACCCAACCCTAGGAAGCACCAACTCCCTTTTTTTTAGGGAACAAACCCTAGGAAGCACCAACTCCCTTGTCTTTAGGGAACTAACCACAGGAAGCACCAACTCCTTTAACTTTATGACACCAATCCTAGGAAGCACCAACTCCCTTGTATTTAGGGCACCAACCCTAGGAAGCACCAACTCCCTTATATTACACTTATTTAGTATAGGATGTGAATCCTTATGTGCTCCTCCCTTCCACCCTCACTTCATAAGAATCATCAGTTATTTTTCTTGGACTCTAATTATGTTTTGATATTCTCATCTTGACTACATAAACACTTCTTCTTCATACTTCTTCCTTGCTTATATAGTCTCCCAACTGGTGTGAGATATGAAGCATTGTGTCCCTTTGTTTGGAACATCACACCTCTTCATTTAGATTAACAATAATAACACTTGTTTTTCTTCATTATTATTCAAACATTATCGTGAAGGATTTTCAAATTAGTGAGAGTGGTTTTCATAAATCGATCACTGATATGGATCAATTTCATTTTTAACTCGATCCCATGTCTCTGCAAATATTGCAGAAATCGAATTTTAAAGAGGTGCTTCCTTCAAACCATTTACATGAGACCATATGCATAAAACCATGGGCTTATTAACTTAAGCGATATTCCTTAAGATAAATCATGACAACGTCTAGATCTTATCTAGTTTAACGTTCCTTCTTGACCAAGATAAATTTCACATTCTGTGTGTTAAATTTATTATAGAAAATATTTGAAATCTCTTTTCCATATGACCACAGGTCATGACCAGATGCTAAGCCAACCGAGTGCTTAATCACTTACCAAGATCAACGGTCACATATTAATTTCATGTTGATATGGATGCCTGACATTACTTCATAACTTCATCCTTCATGACTTCCAACCTTTGCAATCATTCAACCTTCCAGAGTGCATTTTCTTGAAGTAGATTAGATGGTCAATATTTTTTCTTCCGTTAGATGTTTGATCCGGGATTGTCCATAGGTTTCAATACAATCGAAGACCATGACTTAATATGCTATTGAGTGGATGGTTCTCATTTACTTTGGGAATTCATAGCTTCAAGACTCTAGATTTTGTAGCTTTCCAACTCCCCTGGAAAAAATTCTGTCAGAGCACGTATTAGCACTTTTTGCTTGATAACCTCCACATGTCCAGGAGCTAGGACCGTGGGCTTAACCATTCCAAGTTTTGATCTGTTAGCACTTTCCTTTTAAGACTCTTTAACTTACCACGTGACCGATGTTGGAACCAAGTTCTTCAGTACTCTGGCCTTCAGGATTTATATCCTTTGTAATCTTCCAACTCCCCGTAGTAAATTTCACCGAAGTACGTATTATCTACTTACTAGTAGATCAAACAGTTATTTCTTAATCTGTGGTTGAGTGGACGCTCTGTGCAAACTCAACAAGACATTTTGTTAATGGCCTTCTCATTGTGCTCTTTTATGATATCGATCATGAATCTCACTTCTCGACAAACGATCAGATCTTACTTTAGAGCTTTAGCTCTCCGGGACTCTGGGTTACTAGAACTCTGAGGTATTTCAATCGCTCTAGAGTGTTTACCTACTAAATAAGTCATAATCCTATGATGAATGCTTGTTGTTGGTTAGAATCTCATGCTTACTCTATCCTTCCACTATGTTTGATGTAACGATCATGTGAGAACCTGGAGGATATTAGATCAACGATCAACATTAACTTCAGCCTTCGGTGCTTTGGGTAGTTGTTGGTAGGAGGAACTGGAAATCCCTAAAGGGTATAGTCCCGTAGTGACATGGCTTGTTGACATCACTTTTGATGTGGCACTCACGAAGTGGCTACCAAGTGTCAGTTAGATTTGTGAATTACGCATACCTAAAATTCCAACTGGAACTTGACACTTGTCATCATATGATTGCACCATGTGTCCTTGTCAACTAGCCCAAAGGGCCTTTGTCCTCCCTTCGTATGACCAAGATCTATGACCTCATCTAAACTCCTTGAGTGCTAATCAACGTTATAATTTGACGGTTGTGAATAAATTGATCATGAAGATATATGGCTAGGAAGGATTGTGGAGTCTCGACTAGCATGATGTTTAAACCCTTTCTCGAATTTAACAATAGAAATTGCTCATTGATAGTGGGATCGATGCCAACTATTGATCTATTTGTAGGTGAGGATCAATGGTCTATGTGGATTGTGAAACCAAAACTTGTGTGATCATCAACTCAACCCTTTGATCCTACAATATCTCCCCGTTGTTGACATACCCTTACTGAGATCTGACGGTCAAGACTTAATAGGATGTTGATCTGATGGTCCTCCTATACAACTCCCAGATCTGACAGATATCATATTTTACTCTAGATCAATGTTTGTCGTGATTTAGGGGATTCAGCCTTAAAGTACACTTATCTGTTCTAGTCTCTTTTTCTATGGAGTGGTCAACATCAGAGCTGACTAGTTTTATCATTTGTGGGCTCTAAGTAGATCAATGGTTGACAAGATTTCCCTGCTCTTCCTCTGATCCGACAGTTGACATAATTTCATGACTTTGGGACTTCGAGGCTTCAGAGGTCTAGGTAATTGTTGCTCCAATTTTCACCGGAGTTGGTCAGAGTCAAAGTGGTCAACATGGAAGTGCTTCTGTTATCCTTGTACTTGGATTCATCCAATGACTATGATGAGTTATAGATAAATGGTCTAGATTCATTTCATCCTTTGGCCTTTCTTATCTTATCCTTCCACTTTACTCGATCAGATGGTTGAGAATTCATCAGAATTCCCTCCTTGATCTTAATTGTTGAGAAACCTTCTGAAGCTCCTGCTTCAGATATGTCAGTTGATATCTAATTCTTCTCAACCTATGACTTTCTCTCAATCTGACGGTCATGGTTTGTCCCGAAAACCACATTAGTGGATAAAATTCCTCCTTGATTCTTTTGGAGTTTATTGTGGGTATTTCAATCCCGATAGTATTTCTACAATGTGCTTTTCCTTCCAAGCTTTGATTAATGTTCTTCTTCACCCTATTTCTCATCAATGAAAATTCATCATAACAACTCATCATCACATCACAATGAATTCAACTATTGACATCAATGACAATATGTCCAACAGGCTCCTGATGAAGACTATCTAGCTTTGATTCTTATTAGTCTATAAATTGAAATTGCTTAAAATGAAAAACCAAGCCATCCACATGGAGATATCACATCTTTCTTTCACAAGTGTGTCTCTTGGTCAACGAAATTGAAATCTATCTACCAACAAAATTTAAATCTACCTATAAGATATAAATATATGTATATAGTTAGATAATAGTGTTTTGGTTTTTTCCTTGTTTTGTGGGGTGGACCCTGCTTTTGTTTTCGTTTTCTTTGGTGTTTTTTCTTTGTCCTTTTTTTGAATGGCCCCTTTAGGGGAAATAACCCTAAAGTTAGTAAAATAGAGTAAATACTACATACCTACACTATTCAACCCAAAGGTATGGGTCGGAGGTCTTTGTGGGCCACATAGCTGCCATATGCATGAGAGCTCCAACCGATTCCTTATTTGGGGAATTGCAATTATCAACTGAAATTAAATGAAAGATGATTTGAAAAGATACAAATTAGATTAGTTTATGAACATAAAATTACACTAAAACTCAAAACAATTATTTACAAATGCATGACATAATAACATAGAAATGTGTGCAAGATATGTAGAGCTAAGAGAAATGAAAAACAAAAGTGAAAATGAGTGTAGGGAGTTGATTTTATAGTTCTACCCTGCTGTTTTTGTTTGTTGTATTGTTGGCCCCCTTGCCTCAAATAAGTCTTCAATGGGTTACTAACTGCTTAGGTGAAGCAGAACAGGTAACTAGATTGGTCAATTTTCCTGTTTAGGACAACAATATAAGTAACAGAAAATTACAACTAAATGGAAGAATGAATGGGAAAAAAACAAACAACAATAACCAACTAATATAAAAGGATTTAAGGGTTGTCCTAAGGGACTCCTAGACCTCTTAAACACTAGCTAAGTCTGAATATTTAGGCCCTTCCATGAAAATATGCTTAAAACACATTCAAGCAAGTTAAACAAAGTTGTTAAGAAATGGAAACCAACAAGTTGAACCCAAGGAAGCAACAAAAAACACCTAGCTAACCAATCCCTCCTGGAGATAGATAACATAAAAAGAATTTACTATTACCCCTAATCACTTAACCAAATAGTAAACACATCCAACAACTAAAAGAGAACAATTGAAAAATAAACACTAAGACTCTTTTGAGAAATATTTGCAGAGATTTGGTACTTTATTCAACAAGTCCCCCTCATGAACAATGCCTTCCTCTTATTTATAAAGGAGAGGTGAAGGCTAGGGTTAGGTCACAAGACACTTGTCACTTTTGGAAAAGTGATAAGTGGATGAACCCTAAATTTCTTTATCGTTATCCAAAAATAAATAAAATCAGATTTGATTTGATACTTTTATTTACAATATTTTAATCAAAGGGTAAATCACTAAAGAATGTTTTTTTACAAAATACCATTTGGGAAAATGAAAAAATTAGTGTGTCACCTCATCACTTGCCTTGGGTTTTGGGACATCCCAATGGCACTTTGATGGCTTCCTTATTTTTCATATAATTAAGGTGGAATTCATGGTGTCCAAGGCCATCCGTGGCTACCATATTCATCGAGATGAAGGCCCATGACTTGGGGAAAATTCGGGGCCTCTTTGGAGGGAAAGAGGCCTTGGGTTTGATCATTGAATGTTAGGAAATTCCCACTATTTAGGTATTTTTCAGACCTTAATTTAACCCCCCTTTTTTTCCTATAAGTATCCTTGTGAGCTGATGAAGCATGGCTTGAATCCATGCCTGATTCAATTAAGGGACCCCTTGGGCCTGAACCTTGGAAGTTTTTTTTCCCTCATGCCAAAGAGCCACAAATATGATTTCTCACACTGGCATGTTGTATATTTGTCCACCATATTTTCGTTTCCTTTATTTTTGGCACAAATTGGGCTCCAGATGAGCGAGATATGGCCTCGAAAATGTTCAAGGGAAAAGGCTAGTTGGAGGGTTGATCAAGGAAAAATTTGCAATTAAATAAAAATATATGGGTTGAACACCATATTTGACAGACTAGTACAAGCCTACATTCCTGTAGCTGAAATGGGTTCCCCTCATTTGGCCTTATTTGGCCATGGAGGCCTCCAATTAGGCCTCTCTTTTGGCACATGTTTCCTGGCCAATAAGGAGTCCATGTCACTCTAGAAGGTCCCACTGAAAATATGGGATGAATTATTGAAAGAGAACGCCATGAATTCCTTCTACATTTTCCTCAGTTGTTTTGACTATTTACGGGAGAAAAGTTTCCTGCGGGTGAGGGAGTTAAAAATTTAAATTTTACTATATAGTTTAACAAACCATAAATTTTAATTTTATTTAATTAAATTATTTAATATATAATTTTATTTAATTATATATATTATATGCAATAAAATATATATAATAAAACTAAAATTTAAATTAAATTATAAATAAAATAACAATTAAATTAAATTTAAATTATATATATATATATATATATATATATACCATACAAACCTAGACCTGGTCATCCATATGACCTTCATTTCAAACTGGGCGCTTTGTTTCTATCCCCCTGCATATAAGCATTTAGTCATCCATGTGCCCATGGTTTTAAAACTCAGGCCCTGTTCGATAGCCCCCTCGGTCCTATGCAAATATGTTTTGAAGGGGATAAAACATTTAAACCACTCATTTTTAGATTGCCTTGTACATGTCGGATTTTTGTTTTTTAGGATAAGGATCAATGACCCAGATTCATCCACAGGCATGATCAAGGGCTACTGAGCATTATTTTTCAAATGGGCATATCTTGAGATGCAAGTGTCAGAATTGAGCCCATGATACCTCGTTGGAAAGGTATAGATATGAAGAATATAATGGGAGAGTACTTCAGGCTAGAAAATTAATGAAATATATAATAAAACGTGAAAAATAGTAGGGCATGAATTAGGGGGGCGAGATTGAATATGCAAACTTTGGATGGCTATATCTGAGACTATAGGAAATGAAATCATGCCCAATATATCTCACCGGAAAGATATAAGAGAGTAGAATGTGATAGCACAACAAGTGTTGGAAGATTGAGGATGAAAATTTATGGAAAACATAGAAAACAAAAGAGGCCCTAATTTAATTGAAGAATAGGCTATGCAAAGTTCAAATAGTCGCAAATCGAGCTATAGAAGTCGAAATAGGATATGCAAGAGCACAATGGAAAGATGAGATGAAGGAGAAGAATATTGAATGATGATAATCACCAAGATGACACTCGAAACTCCCATAATAACTCAAAAAATAGAAGACAACACCAAAAGGGAAAGTGAATAACCTTTTTTAAATGAATATAATTTATGAAATGTCTTAGGACAGAATAACCACTCGAGAGTATATTCAAGTTTTGTTTGTAACTCTCACATGTTTATTTTCAAAAATGCAAAAGAAATTTGAAATGTAAAATGAAAAAACAAAGGGAAAAAAAAGTGAACAGTCATAAGAGTTGAAGAGTCTCGCTTGTCTTATAAAAGGGGACTAGTTGGATGTAATGGGGGAAATTTTCCCATTGTATAGATTGAGAATACTATTATTTCTTTATGTATGAAGAGAAAAATCTATTTATGAAATCATAATTGTTTTCAGATGCTTGTGGGACTACTCTACACATGTATTTGTTGTTTAAGTTTTTTGGGTGTTGATCATATGGACTATTTTTGTGCTTAGTATTTATAATTCTTATAATGTTTTGATTTCTATTGAGTACAGGGATGATGTTATAGGTCTCCTCTTCAATTATTTGAGATGATATCTGAAATATTATTGTATTAACTTATACTTGGCTGCTATGAAATATGTATGATGTCAAGATATCACTTTAAACTATGCTCATCTATTAGTTTTTCTCCCACGGGATAGGTTAGAAGTAGTTAGATTAGATTAGTTTTCTTTCAGTTAGATTAGAGTTAGAATTAATTAGAAATATTTGGGGGGGAGTTTGTTGTCTTTCCCCTTTTTCTCCTTTTAAATATTAGTGGAAACCAAACCCACATATTGGTCAAAAATGCTACACCAAATGGGAGTAGGTCTAATTGGGACCTGCCATCGAGCATTCTCCCTTACCTGCTTGACAGACCACTTGGACCCGTCAATAGTTATGGCACTAGAAGGAGGGATAGATGACAAGTTTTTTTTTTTGTAAATAAAAGTGGATCCTTATATTAATGCCAATTGTAAGCTTACACAAAATCATGCAGCCTATCTGCGTACACAAAAATGCATAGACAATCTAGCCGAGTTAGATTAACCTACTAAATCTCTTTAGAATTCTGGCTTCAGCCATTTCGGCTTCAACAATCACCTATTCCTCTGAACCCCGAATTGGAGAAATCCAAAACAACGAGCGATATCCCTCTCATACACAACCTCAGACTAAGATCTGACACTTATCCAAAATGGTGTTTTAGGACTTCTCACTTCGGCAATATCAATTGCAGCTATATTCGATTCCTCCAAACCATGAACACTAAATTGAGGAACACAACTAGTGTGAGAATCGATGATTCTCGCCCATCCAGCAGTCGATGACTGCGATCCCCTTCGAACTACGGCCTTAGGGAATCCTGAATGTTCCATCTCCTCTTCATCCTGAAGTACCTTCGAGATACATGGATCCAATGGTCTTCTATCTCTACCACATGTTCTTTTGGATGCATTGGTCCAGATCTTTTTCGCACTTTGCAGCTTCATGAGGATTTCTAGTTGTTGGTGCAATTTCTCTAAATCATGAATTCGTGAACTCACTTATCTGGGGCCAGAAGAGAGATTGATCTTGTGGAGTCATTATTATTAATTATTTTAATTTGTTAATGGCTCCATCACATATCGCTTTATGGAGATGTTTTCCTGGTAATGTTCCTCTTAAAACTCTTAGAAATATTTTTCATTTCTTGTTGCAAATTAAGTTTGATGGTGAGGGAGAGATAGATGCATTTGAACATGCTTTTAAATTTTGGAAATTTTGTTGTTCTCACAATATTAATAATGGTAGTGTCATTTGCAGTTTGTTCACTCTCAACCTCGTAAGCTATATCAAGAGTTGGTGTGAGGATTTGTCGATTGCCTCAATTCACACATGGGAGTAGTTTATCCGTCAATTTTGGCATGCTTTTGAGAATTATGATTATGATTATTTGTGTGTAGAGATATCAGAGCTCAAGAAGAACAAAGATGAATCTCTTGAATATTTTTTTATCAAATTTGATCATATTTGTTATATATTTCCTTTGGATGATAAGCCCTCTACCAATGATTTGATTTCCTGTTTAGTTTCTCTTAATAATGAAACATATGAGCCAACAAATGAAGAATATAAATCATGTTTTAATCTTCCTTTACAGGCTTATTTGGATTTAAATGAAAATGTTGAAAATAATAATGGTTTAGTTGGACTCCATATCTTTGGATATTTCTTTACTATGGGGGATATAGATCAGATAATGGATTCTTCTTCAGGAGAAGCATATGTATCCTATCACCACTCCATCCCCCCTTTATTCCTTGTGAAAAAAAAAAGACCTCTTGTGTTGTAAATTTGATTTCAATTTTTTTTGTAGTTGAACAAGAGGAGAGTTTTCTTGTTGATAATGGGACACTTCGGGTCACATTGATGGTTATGTCAGGTTCTCATTATGTTATCTCATATTTTCCATCACAAGGAATGGACGAGGAAGCTATGGGGAAAGACATGGATGCTAATCATTTTGTTAATGAGGAAAATATGGAAACACATGAAATCAATCCTTCCTCACCCGTGGATAATTTGGAATTAGTATCTTTTGATTTGGATTGTTCTTCTAAGGTAACCTCTCCTAGTTTAACTGAGATAGATCAAGAATATTTTCATGCTGATGTTGGATTATTTAGCGAAACTTATTTTTATAAGAATTCTTTTGATTTGCTCCTCTCTTCTAACCATGAGCATATTTTGAAACATATTTCAGACTCTCATACTGTGCAAGAGAAATAGAATAACGATGATATTTTCACTCAAGGAGAAGAAATTAACACACAAGACATACCTCTTTTAGCATAACAATCCACTTTTTTCTTGAGAGAGGAAAACCATGTTGAGGAAGAATGTGTTGATTATGAAACCATTCCTATTGTAGAGCCTACCAATTTACAATTAGTCACCAATGTTCTAAAAGAGGAGGGACTACCATTCAAATGGTCACCTTTTGGAAATATTTCTTGTTCAAGAGAGGCTTTTCATTCTCTTAACTCCTCTACTTATTATTTTTTGTATCCCAATCTCTTTAATGGTTTGATATTGTAGGAAGCCACCCATTTTCCTATTCAAATAAACTCAATGGGATTGACCCTTTTTGAAGTACTCAATGGTGGTAATGTGCATATCGAATATAGAGAGGATAAGGCCTCTTCCCATGAACTTAGTAGAACTATTCCTTATCAACCTTTTTCATGGGGTGAAGGAAATGTTGTAGCAGATGTATATCAAACGATGTCTTCTTATTTTTCATATTCATTTTTTATCAATAGAGAGTATTCTTGTTCAAGTATCCTTTTAGTCGAGATTGTTGATGTTATTGGCTTCCAACATTGTCTTGAAGACATCTTTCATACCATCGTGGATGATAATACATGTATATCATTTGATTTCACTAATTTATCTCAAGTTGATGATTTCTTGAAGTATGAGTCCAAAGCGTCTTTCCAAGACAATGGGGCACTTCGGTCTTCGCCGATGGTTATGTCAGACCCTCATTATTTTGGTTTGTCTTTGAGAATAAATAAGTTTATTTGCACAAATATTCTCTCACCAAGTACACCTCACACAAATTCTATGCATGTTTCTCATTTGGTATGCTACTTCCCATTGAAATCCCTCCATCAATTCTATGTTAGTCATGGTATATTTTATGATAGAATTGAATCATGGTCGGATGGATCTTATTCAACTAATGTTCCCATAAATTATTACTATCACCTATTTAATATGGTGAATAGATTTTTTGGTGTTTTAATTTTTCCTATTTTTTATCTATCTTTATTGCAAATTCTGCTACTAATCTTTTGTCACAAACATCTATTTCTAGGCTTGGGATTACATGGATGGCTACATTGTCATTATGAATTTACCTAGTTCATTATTTTCAGTCATTGTAGTGTAGAATAAGAGTAGGGTAGAATAAGCAGGGATGATTTTAAGGATGGAAATTTGTTTTAAAATGTAGAAACCTTGGCGAATCTTACTAATCCTTCATATAACAACTATAATTTTTTGGCGATATTATTTTAAAAATATTCAAATTTATAACGATTTTATATAGTTTTTATAAAATTTTGGCGATTTTTAAGGTAAAATAATTTTATCCTATAGAATTTGGGCGAATGATTTTTAAAATAGCGAATCTCATTTTTGGAAAAACCATGGAAAATTAGCCCATGGGCAAAATTTAGCCCCTAAAATCATCCATGAGAATAAGATAGTGTCTTCTCTTTGCATAGTTTTAGTTTTGATTTCAATTTTTTAATTAATTTTTTGTTTTTCTTTTCCTTTTATTACTATTGGCTGATCAATACATGAAATTCTCAAAAGAGGTGGAAAGAAATAGAAGGATTTCCTGTTGATTTTTTTTACCCTTTGATTGGATTTCTAGATAAAAATTTGATTTTAATAGATGGGAAAAACGTTTTGTTTCAAAACTTCCTATGTATTGGGGTAATTTTTAGATCACTAATTCTATGCATGTTCATCATGTCAAATACTTTTCAACCATTGTGTCATATTGTTCCATCTTAATATATACATGATTCTAATTTGAAGATGTTGCTTGATTGAATTAGAGTGTCGATCTTGTTATCCCATACACAATGAATTGAATTTTTGAGTGATTAATTCTACCAATATGAAATTAATCACAGTCCAATTCCTTGTAATTTCTTTGCACAACTATTTTATCATGGTTTTGGAGTCATCCAAATGGTTGCTTGCACATTGACTATTTTTCTTTGGTTACTTTCAGCCAACATGATTTCATTTTTAGATTTTTCTTAGCATAGTGAGTTTGGATGATTTGTCTTTGAGTTGATTGCTTTCATAACTTTTAATTTTGGGGATTTTGGTTGATCATATCTTTTTCACCATTCAATCAATCTTTCAAGGAAGATTTTTCCTTTTACCTTGCAACTTACTTGATCCAAGTATCCTCTTATGGACAAAAACGAAAGATATTTTTTTATATACTATTTGGATGCATGTTTTTACATTGTCGACAACATTGTTCTATAAATTTTCTTGCTCAAATATCTTTGAGAAAATTTATTGGGAATCAATCATTTTATTTACCAATTTTGTGGTTGATTGAAAATTTGATCATAGTCCTATCAATTAAGAGAATTTCAGACATGATATTTTCATGGAAAGTATCTTTCTATCTTTTGGATTTGTTGATTTTAAGTCACTCAGTATGGTTACATTCTTGAGTAATATGATTTTTATCATGGCTAAGTACTACTCATCTCAATGTTGAATCCATTCAAATTCTTGGGAGTTGCAAATACCTTAATCGAATATGTCAATGCAACTTACAAGATTCTAATTTCAAGTTTTCAACATTTTTTTTCATCTTAGCCATGATAATAAGTTTCAAGATATGAATTTCTTGTGGGTTCTAACTCATCAATTTATTGGGATCACAGTCTTCAACATTCCTTGAACCCAAAAATCAATTTATTTATAACTTGGAAAGATAATAATGTTTGGGTTATGTCAGAGTATATTTTATTTGATCCCTCTTACTCATGAGCTCGTTGATTTTGTTTTCCATATTATACATTTCATTCTTTTGAACGGGAAACCTATCTAGTAGAGAGACAAGCTACAAACTCTTATTTTCCATTTCATTTTCTCCATATTCTATGTGATATGTAATTTCAAGGAAGTGAAATGCATAATTTTTCTACTTGAAGTATTGTTGGAAACTTGAGGATATTAGTTTCATGGACTTGCCCATCATTTCAAAATTCAACTCATTAGAAATCAGACTTTAGTCATTTCATTCATTTATGGTTTCTAATTACATATTTCATTTATGATGAGGGAATCAATCCATCTAGGATGTGATCTGAGATTACTTGAACATTTCCAAAGTTTCTTCATTGCTACCATTTCCATAGTCATTTCCTCTTTCCTCTCATAAGGTTGAAGATGATCATACGAGTGTTTCACATCATTATCGTTAATGACCATAGGAAATACAATCCTTGGTGTGAAATGTTGAAGATTTGTTGGATCAAATTTTAATTTATCTTGTAAGCATGAAAAAGGTTTGTTAATGGACAAGTATCCTTAGAAGATAGATGGAATTGAAGTCTTATGGTCTTGTTTTCTTAATTTGATTGATTTTGATTTTAGGAATGAGACATAGTGTCAAGGGGATTTAAGTCTCACACTAATCTGCTAAGTCTAATGTCGAAGGGAATATTGTGGGAAATCACACAGTGCTTATTTCTCAGGAAGAAGGATGAGATATTTCATTGAATGGACAAAAGATGAATACTTGATGACTACATTGACTTTTGCATAAGTTTTATGAAAACCAATTTAGTTTAAGTTTAGAGTAGCTTAGAATGCTTTTCTTAGAATTAGTTTAATATAGTCTCATTCATGTATTCACATATTGGTTTCTGATCTAGTTGATATTTGGAGTCATTTTAATGATTATTTTGATGACCTCCAAAAACTGTATTATATCCTCTTTGCCTCATCAAATTGAATCATTTAAATCCACAAGATTAATAATATCTTTTATGGCAAAGAAAAATTGGTTCTTTGATGAGGGATATGAAATGTAATTTATGTTGTTAAAAAAATCATTATTTTTAAAGTGTGTAAAGGAATTTCTCATGTCAAGAAATATTGAGAGCTTATGGGTTTGTGGAATTTTTTATATGAGTGAATTTGAAAATTTGTTTAGATTGAGCACCCCCATTAACCTATTTTGCTAGGTTCCTAGGATATTATTTTGTTGCACTAAATGAAAAGAAAATTGTATCTGATAGTTGGATTGGAGGATTGTGTTGAGAATTTATTTCACTAGATTATCAATTCTCGTAATCTTGCCTATTCTTCATTTCAAAATTTTTACACTGAGAATATTTCTATTGGACTTGATGTCAAATAGTTAACATTTCTTGACCAATTATTTCCCTTGGATTACTTTCCAATCTTTCACTGATAACACTTTTGTTTTTGCTACCCCAAATTTATTATGTGTTTTTGGGTTCTCTTCTTATTTTTCATCCAATTTTCATTATTTCTTGATGACTAACATCCCAGCTTTAGGATTCTTTTATTTTAGTTGTCTTTTCATGAATTGGATTTAGTTTTTTCTTTCTACTTGTACAGATTGCTTCCATATTTTAATTTGGATGTTGGTATGTTCCCTGAGCTGATATAATTTATTAGTTTTCCTTGAGCATTACTCTTTAAAATTTGAGTGAGAGGCTGGTCCAATTCTGGTCACATATTGAATAAATTCTTTACAAGTCATAAGATTCACAGGTTTCTCCATCTGAATGAATATTCATGAAGTTCTTAAGTTGTAAGTATGGACTAATAGTTTTAGTGGAACACATGTGCCTACCCTTTTCTTTGAGCTCCATTCACTTCATATTAATAAAATGGCCAATACTATGATGGTTTTGGGGGAGAACTATGGGTTAAACTAAAATGAATAACACCTACTCATCAAACCAAAGAAACTCCCGGTATCACCCCGCTTCCTCACCCTATGTTCATATGCATATCTATATATAAATTAAAAGGGTGATCATATTATGAAATAAAAAGGAAGTTGAAAGCACTATTAATAGTGTGGGCAAGGGTGTAGACGGATTGGAAAGTGTCATGTAAATGGAAGGAAATTTGTAAATGAGGTATCATGTTCGATTCTCACCCTAATTTACTTGTGCGTCATTCTTGTGGGATGGGTGGTTGCACCTGGGGTTATAGTGGTAGCCGACGGGGATCGACCCCATGTCACGCAAGTACGAGAATCACGCGTTGCCAATTCCCCCAGTACAAAAAAAAATAAAAAATAGTGTGGGAAGTACCCCCCAGATGGCGTGCCACATGCATGACCATGCATATAAATCTAGCCCCTAATTTCCACCTCTCCTCTTGGCTTCCCTTCATGAGGATGTATTCAATGCAGGGTGTTTTTTATGGGATTTCTCTCTCCATGCAAATTTAGATTCACTGATTCAAGATGTTTCCAAGCTTAATGAGGAAGCATACCATAAAGGACAATCTCACCTCCACTATAATTTCCCCCTTCATGCACTGGAACACAATTATTTCTATACGCCTTTCCATTTTTCTCTCCTTGTTTCTCTTTCCAACTCCATTGGTTCATTTGGCTTCTCCTCTGGGGAAATAGAGACGTGCTCATCTTTGGTTTTTTTTTCCCACCTATAGCTTCACGCCCTTAGCACTAGAATCATGCCTCGTGAGTGTGGTCTCTCTTTAAAATTCCTAGACTATCTCCATTACCTTTCTGGGTGAAGTAGAAATGTTGGTGTCCCTAATAGTGAGCCACATCGGTATCCTCCTCAAGCTACTCATTTCAATGAGACGTCGGGCCTGGATACCAGCATGGAAGAGGAATATTGGAGTTGTCCAATCATTGAGGAATCTTCGTTGGCTCCTTTTCTTGGGAATGCATAGGGCTCATCCGTAGCCATTTTGATGCCAAGTAGGCCCCTGAAACACTTGGAACACATACAGAGGTATCGCGCCCAACTTATCCAACCATCCCATCAGAAGGCCATTGGGGCTATCCCATTCTTAAGGAGATACCTCCATTCATTCCACTTCAAGATATCATTCCTGCCCAAGAGGAAGTCCCAGATTCCACCCCACCTAATCTCTCAGAGGAACATCTCAATTTGATCATGGAAATCCGTAGAGATACAACAGATCAAATGTTTCACCAATAATTCATAAATTGTCGGTTGAATCTACTATTTGAGGCACTCTCAAGAAGACCAGCTTCGAACAGATGTCCATTTTGTCTTCAAACCTTCAGTCTTGTTCCTTCCTGGAACTGTCCCACTCATGTCGAAGAGAGAAACGACACTCCTAGTGCATGAACTATTAAGTTTTTGTTATAGTTTAATCTTTGTTCAGTTCTATAAGACAAATTTTAAGAGGATTTTGAGCCCTCTATGTATATGTAGTTTTATTTTTCTCATCATAGATTTAGCTATAGAGACAATTTAGTATAATTTCTAAGGAGCTTGGATTTGACACTGGTTTCCTCTTTTTGGGAAGCCATCCTCCATGTTCCTCGGGATATGTAAGTCTTTAATTTTTTGAAGGAAATACAAATTTTGTTGGCATATTTATTTCGGGCAGACAGAAGGCAGAGTATTTGTTTGTCATTGATGGCAATCTCAGCCCGACGATGACAAACAAGAGAAAGCGGCAAGACTAGCAGTGCAATGATGATCGCATGGTAATATTAGAAGCGTAAACTCTAGGAGTCAAGGAAGAAACTCACGACAGAAAATCGTGAAATGTGAAACCACGACTTAATCTCCTTTTTGGAGTTTCGGATACCGGGAGTTGGAGGTGTCAAGGAAGCAACTCACGATAGAAAATCATGAAATGAAACCACGACTTAATCTCCATTTCGGAGTTTTGGATACCGGGAGTTGGAGGTGTCAAGGACACTCACGACAAGAGTGATGAAATCGCGAAATGTGAAACCACGACTTAATCTCCATTTCGGAGTTTTGGATACCGAGAGTTGGAGGTGTCAAGGACACTCACGACAAGAATGATGAAATCGTGAAATGCGAAAGATCAGATTATGTCAAAGACTCCATTTTGGAGTTTCGTAGACCGGGAAATCAAAGATCAAAGGAACTTTAATCTTTGAAGTAGCAAACCTCGAAATCCTGAAACAGATACATCAACAAACCACGTCAGCTAAGGACACATGGCACAATCAGGCAATGACAAGTGTCAAGTTGATTCAACATTTTAGGCACATGTAAGTCATGAATCAGAGTGACACGTGGCAGCTATTTGGCATGTTTCAATCCATGTGTCACATCAGCAGGTTTATGTCACATCGAAACTTTATGTTTCGGGGTTTTTACATAGCAAGCAGAAATTTCACCATCACGAAGTCTCAAACTCTGAAATGCCGAAATGCAAAAAACACCTTTTGGTGTAGGTTGTGGTCACTGTCAGTGGTCATGTGAGAGGGAGGAGCTAGCACCAAGCTAAGCTCCTTTTCGGCAATTGTAACATGAAGAGTCGAGACTCTTCACCACAAGAATGCTGAAATGTCGAAATGCAAAATGGTGAAATCAATGTGAGACCCTATGCTTGTAATCCAACGGTGTTGGATACTTGGAAATCTGATCGAAGGGCTATTGTTTCTCTTCATGATTAATTGTTTAGTTACGATTCACTTAGCAGAACCGAATCATGGTTCTTGGATGGTTGGCGTTTCAGTTGCTGAAGCGTTTTTCTAGGGATTTGAGGGGTAACTGAAGGGGTTGTAGTGTATAAAAGTAACACGCAGTGACTGTGTGGGGTTGGTCATTCTGAATGAAAAATGAGTTGAACTGTAAGAAAGGGAAAAATACAATATGTGCAGTGTGAGACCGATAGTATGCATAGTGTGAGATAAAACTCAGAGATGAGTAACATATGAGGAATAGACAAAAGCAAGAGTAGAATTGTAGAACAACTTGAAGCAGAGCAGAATTGCAGAATAGACAGAGGAAGAGAAGAATTGCAGAAAAGTTAGAAGCAAACTAGATTTACAGAATAGAGAAGTGGTAAGAATCGATTTATCTGTGTTGTTGGTTATTCAATCATTTATTTATAATTAGGGAGGTAGGGTGGTGTTAGGGAGGATTGTATTCCTATGATATTCAAGTTGGTGCTTGAATATTGGGAGTTGTAGCTTCCATCTAGTTGTGGCTAGAAAACAGGGTGGCAGGGTGGTGCTTGGGAAAACACAGAGTTTTCTATATGCAAGTTGGTGCTTTTATAAGTGGAAGTAGGTGCTTCCATCCAGTCAGTGCTAGAACACTCAGGGAAATGGTGCTTCCTTCTAGTGGGTTCTAGAGAAACCAGAGAATTGGTGCTCTCAAACAAGTTGGTGCTTGTATAAGTGGAAGTAGGTGCTTCCATCCAATCGGTGCTGGAACACTCAGGGAGTTGGTGCTTCCTTCTAGTCGGTGTTATAGAAACCAAAGATTTGGTGCTCTCAACAAGTTGGATATTGTAAAACAGAGGTAGTAGCCTCACTTTGAGTTGGTGCTCAAACATAGATGGTGTACAGAACTTAAAAGACTGCCTATCATTTAGAAGAAGAAGAGGTTTTCTCCCTTTATGGGTTTCCTCATGAAAATTTGTCTCTGTGTATAGCTTATGTGTGATTGATGCTCATTATTTATGTTGTTCATATTATGTATAATATTGATGGTCACTTGATGAAAGATTAAAAATGGCTTAATAGACTTAATATT
>JASDQU010306669.1:28184-47236 GCA_032191745.1 Picea mariana
CCCTACAAGACCTCCCCCCTAATGAATCTCCCCCCTCCTCCACAACCTCTCAATCCAAAAAGAAACCATCCCCCGATGGCTTTGAGAACTCCACTATACATTATCACCTTAGAAACCGTTCAATTACAGTCTCCACCATAGACCACAAAGGCCTTGGCCCTTCTCCAGAACTCTAGAAAATAAAAAAAGGCAAAGGTTTAACCTCTCACCTCTCCTTAGCATAATCACGAGCACTAATTGACATGGACTCAGGCCAAAAAAAGTCCCTCCTTGGGGCCCTTAGAGAAAAAAATTCCCCGATAGGGGTTCCCCCATGAAGCTCCTTTCTTTCAACTGTCTAGGTTTAGCAAGCCCTTCAAACAAATTCACTCTAAAAAGGTTGGTGATGTCACACCAACCAATTTTTTATTTCTTTAGGAGGCTCTTGCAAATGAATGCTCAGCCACATGAGCCCTCTTGAAACTCTTTTTGGGATGGGCCTTCCTAGGCCTGAATGGTTTTGGATTATTAGGATGCTTGGTCATTGTCTGGAACCAAAGGAAAATAAAACTCCTAAATTCATGGACTTCAGATTTCTGTCTAGGTATCGAGGTACTAGTCGAAGGACTAGGAAAGACCCTCAATATTCTAAACATTTACGAGCTAAATACAGACATGACTCACTTCTGGAACACCCTCTTCAATAAGGATCTCTTAATGGCCAAAAATCTCATTATTGAAGGAGATCTCCATTTTTCTCTCAGAGAAACAGAAATCTTGGGCCCCTCGGCCCACCTGGACCCACATGAACCTACTTCATCCACCTCTTGACTACAAATGGCTTCATCAAAATTGAGCCAACCAAACTGCTTCCCACCTGGAGGAACTTAAGAACATGGGATGCACAGGTGGAAAAAATATTAGATCAGTTCATGATCATAGAAGCACATTCACTTCTTCCACTCCAATTTAGAGAATGGATAGGAAGCAGGGGTGAATCAAACCACTCTCCTGTTTGGATTTCCCTCGACACTGGACCAAAGAATCCGACAACTCCTTTCAAATTCAATTCTATCTGGCTCAAAGATGACAGTTTCCAAAAAATGGTCAAAGATAACCACAATCCCCCTCGAGAATCAGAAGGAATTCTCGCAGCCATACAATTCATGGACAACCTAAAATGGATAAAGAAACTAGTCATACCTTAGGTAAAAACAAAAAGGGAGGAATAATAAAAGGACCTAAAAAACATTGAAGATCAGCTGGAAAATTTCTATCAAAATATTGACTGAGGCTTCTCATCAAACACCTCACGCGAAGAGATCAAAACCCTAGTAGCAAAAAGAAGGAAACTCCTGGCCGACAAGGAAGCAACTTGGAGACTAAAAAGTAGGGAAATATGGCTCTAAAATGGGGATGAGAATACAAAATTATTCCACGCATATGCAAAGGGAAGGAAAGAATAAAATACAACCTGGAGCCTAAAAGATCAGGAAGACAGACACGTTACTTCCTTTGAAGGACTAGCCAATATGGGGAAAAATCACTTCGAGACACTCTTCAAAGAAGATAGAATGACAAACCTAGATGACATCATAAAGTTGGATTTATACTTCCCCTCCTTAGTCGATGAGGATAACAATCAAAACCTATTTGCATAATTTACAAAAACAGAACTCAAAGACACAATGCAAAGTTTTCAAAAATAAAAAAGCCCGAGACGAGATGGGTGGAATATTGAACTCTATATGGGCTTCTTCGAACTAATTGGAAAATACATTCTCAAAGTTATAGATGAATCCAGACAAAATGGCAGGATACACGACCCACTCAATACCACTTTCATAGAACTCATCCCAAAGGTAAATGAGCCACATTCCTTTGATGACTTCCGTCCGATCTCTCTTTGCAACTGTATTTATAAAATTATTGCAAAGATTATTGCACAAAGGCTAAAACCAATCCTCTCCAAGTCAGTATCAAAATAAAAATTTAGTTTCTTAGAAGGTACACAAATCCATGAAGCTATAGGGGTAGCACATGAAGGATTACATAGCTTGAAAACCAAAAAAGAAAAGGGTATGATCCTAAAAATTGACCTCTCCAAGGCCTTTGACAGATTTAATTGGTCATACATCAGACTACTCCTCACCCACCTTGGATTCGATGTACCCTTCATCAAATGGATTATGGCCTGCATCTCATCGGTTTCATTCACAATTCTCATAAATGGAGCAACTTCCCCTTTCTTCATCTCAGAAAAGGGACTCCTCCAAGGTGCCCCCTTTCCCCTTTACTCCTCGTATTGGTGGCAGAAGGATTAAGCAGGGAAATCTTAAATGCAGTCAATACTGAGGAGTTTCATGGAATACAAATTAGCCCTACACAAATACTTACTCATCTACTATTCGTATATGACATTCTCATATTCTACAGTGACTTCAGTCAGGATGCTCAAATACTTTCCAACATAGTTACTCTTTTTCGATCAAAAACTGGAATGAAAATAAACATACAAAAATACACCCTCTCCTTCACAGACTTGGAAAGAGAGGAAGAAGATTTGTACAGAATACTCTTCCCTTTCACTCCTCAGGGCTTCTCAGCTGGTCTAAAATACCTTGGTTTTCACCTAAAACCAAACAACTATCTCAAAAAAGACTCGAAATGGCTCATCTAAAAAATGGAGAAAATATTACCCGGATGGAGATTTAGGTGGCTCTCTAGAGCAGGGAGACTCACCTTAACAAAGGATGTACTAGAAGACATCCCAATCTATTGGATTTCGAAAGGAATTCTAGAAAATATCCTAAAAATATGCTCGTTCTTCATGTAGTTTGGCTCAGGAGAAAAAACCATACAGCCTTGGGGAAAATGGGAACTCATAGCAAGACCAAAGGCCCTAGGAGGGTGGGGACTCAAATGTTTTTTCCTGTTCTCAAAAGCACTGGCTGCCAAAATAGGTTGAAGGCTCATAAACACTAAAAATCTCTAGTCTACAGTTATCTACCAAAAATATATAGCCCCAGGGTCCTTAGAAGATTGGATCACATCTCCAACAAAATCCTCCATAGTATCCATCTTCTAGAAATCCCTCACCTCCTCCTTCCTAGTTATAGGAGAAGGTATTTACTGGAGAGTAGGACGTGGGAACCATCTCTGTCTAAGAGTGGACCCCTGGCTAGGCAGTGGGATTGCACACATCCTCCCTCCAGAAATCATCAATACCCTCCATGAGAAAAATATCTACTTACTATCACAACTGGTTGACCCCATTACAACTACACAGTGGTCTCAAGGTTAGAAGAAAGCGAATGATCTAGAGATTTATGGAGCTCCCACACTACACTACATAAACTACATCAAAGCATTACAACTTGGGCACATATGACTTTTAAATAGAGAAGATGAGCTAGTTTGGAAAAAGGATCCAACAGGTGCATACACCCCAAAACTAGGCTATATCACACTTTCTCTGGACCTCTTTCAACATCAACCCATTTGGTGGTGGAAGGGCCTTTGGAAATTAAACTGCCCACAAAAAAAAAAACTCTTCCTATGGGAAACACGAAATCAAAACATTCCTACTTGGGAAATACTTCAAAAAGGACATTTCGAAGGACCCAACAGATTTCCACTGTGCCTCATGGAAATTAAAACAATCTATCATCTTCTCATTACTTTCCCTTACACCCAAAGAGTTTGGAAGGAAATTTCAGCCAGTCTAAGACAATCTTGCATATGGGAGGGACCAAATCTATAACAAGCCTGGAAAAAATGGCTTCAAGAAAACAGGCTCAAAGAACTAAAATTCCTTCATCCCATCATTATCTGGGGCATTTGGCTGGAAAAAAACTCAACAAATTTCCAATAAAAAGCTTCAACTCCAAAAATAACCGCAACACAAAGCCTCTCAATACTTTCACACTACCCGCAAAAATTTTCTGGAAAAAGACAATTTTTTTTCTTTCCAAAACAAATAGAACATTCGAAGCCTTGGGCTTACTTCGATGAAGCCTCACAGAATAATCCACGAGGGGGAGAATTCACACTACACCTTTCAAGTTCCAACTTTTTTCACACAAACAAGGGGCTGGGATAGGGCACAAACAACCATTCAGAACTATTAACCTTAAAACTTCTACTTGCTTTCACAAAAGAAAATGACCCATGACACATCCAAATCTTCAGAGACTCACAAATTGTGGTGAATTGGGCAAGAAAAATTCAGAAATGTCACAACATTTTTCTCCTCCCCATTCCGGAGGAAACTTACCAGCTATTAGAAAATTTTGACTCTGTAACTATATCCCATGTCTACAGGACCAAGAACATGGTAGCGGATGCACTCTCCAAAGCTGGGCTTAATCTTTCACTTGGACAATGGGACATAACATAGGAAAAAAATGGAGACTCACAATTTTTTTACCATTGACCATTTATAGATCCTACTACTCTACAACAGGATTCCCAGTATAAACAACAAGAACCACAGAGACCATAAAATTATACACTGAAAGCAAGCAACAAAATTGCTTTTTTTTTTTAAGATTTTCAAAGACTACGGATTAGAAGACTCACATTATGAAGCAAATTTCACAACACCACTGAGAGCACAATATGTAAATAAACATGACACTATTCTGAGAACTCTCTACATGATCAAGAAGCCAAATACATGCAACTTTTTTTTGTTTTTAGTATAATCTGAAACATATATCACACCCTGCTTTTTTTTTCAAGGGGAAAAAAATCTAAAATATTGTTATATATATATATATATATATATATTATATTTTTATTAGATATTTGATTTTCACTAAACCTTTTTATTATTAAAAAATAATAATGTAATTATTTAATAGTGTTAATTTATCAATTTATTCTTTCATTTAATTGATGTAATTATTATTATTATTTTACTATGTTCAATTATTTATATAAAAAAATTAAAATATAGTTTATTACTATTATTTCATTAAAAAATAGTTATATAATCTAAAAACTTAAAAATATAGTTTATTCTTATTATTCCATTAATAAATAATTTTTAAAATCTAAATAAAAAAAAATAATATTTCTCAACTTTAAATATATTTACAAATTTACAATCTTTCTTAAATATTAGATAATGATTCAAATGGATTAAAATAAAGTATTAATACACTAATAAAATAATACAATATTAAAGTATTAATATATTATTATAGTATTAATACATTACTAAAATATTATTACATTAATATAATGTATAAATCGAAGTATTAATTTACATTAATGTATAATAAAATTTATTAATTAAATGATAAATTACGGTAAAAGTCACGGTAAAAGTCATGGTAAAAGAGCTAAAGGCCAAGCTAGGTTTAGGAGATATCATTCAACTGTGGATCATGTTGTTACCTTTAGGATCATTGCAGAGGAGTTTCACAATACTAAAACCAATCCTTTTTGTTTTTTTGTTGACTTTTGAAAAACTTTTGACATGGTTCCTAGGAAAAACCTTTGGAACAGGTTGGAAGACATAAAAGTTCCTCTTGATTTGAGGGCTGCTGCGACAAGGATGTATGAGAAAGTTATTGCTAAGTTCAAAAAAACTAAGGGATGGTCAAAAGAGATTAACTACAATATCAGAGTCAAACAAGGATGTCCCTTGTCCCCTACCCTTTTTGGCATATACATTGACAAGTTAGAAGAATGGTTGGAAAAAATAGGTTGTGTAGACCCTACTCTCACCGGTATAGTCATCAATGTTCTTCTTTATGTCTATGATATCATTCTTATGGCAACGAGTCCCCATGATCTTGAAAACCAACTAATAATCCTCAAGGAGTTTTTCTCCAATATGGGTATGACTATTAATACTGATAAGACTAAGGTCATGCTTATTAAATACAATAAGATCCCTTATGATACCTTTGTATATGACACCAACAACTTGGAGGAAGTGACTTTGTATATGACACCAACAACTTGGAGGAAGTGACTTCATAAAAATATTTTGGAATTGATATTTACCACAAGCTCAATTGGAATTATAGCATTGAGAAAAGGATTATTAGGGGATGGAAATCTTATTATGGGATTAAAAACAATTGTAAATCAACTGATCTTTGGAGCTGGGATAAGAAGAAACTCCTCTTTGAGACTCTTGTTACACATGTTATTCTTTATGGATGTGAATTCTGGAGTTGTAGTATCTCTCGTGAATCCTGGAGAAAGATAGATCAAATACAAAAGAATTTTATAACTTATAATCTCAAAATTAAAGGAAATACGCCCTATCCCATCCTGCTATTAGAAACAAGCCTCCCCCCAATTGAGAGCATGGTTATGACTAGATACATAATGTATAAGAACAAGTTAAAAAACATGGAAGACAAGAGGCTACCTAAAATTTCTTCAAAATCAAGTCATAACCACCATCAACTCAAGCAAGAATGACATAAAGGCACCCGGTCTTGGCTAAACTATTGGGGAATCATGGGAGAAACCATTTTGTAGAATAAAGATACTATTAAAAAAAACGTCAAATCAATATTTAAGGAGAAAATGCGATGTAAAGAGTTAGAGGAAAAAATAAAATTAAGGTATTATAAAGATGTAATCAACCCTAATCTAGAAGATCAAAATTATCTATCTGTTTTGCCAAGTGTAAAGAAACAAATAAGCATTGCTAAGATAAGAACAAATTCTCATGAGCTCCATAGTGAAACTTGGTGTTGGTCAATTCCTAAAACACCATGGGATGAAAGAGTGTGTCACCTTTGTGACACTAAGAATGTTGAAGATGAAAATAATTTTTTCTTAGATTGTCGAGCCTATACCCATATTAGATCTCATTTTCAAAATATTTATCACACTACCAACCTCCCTAACCTCTTAACTCAACAAAAGTATGGTGATCTTGGAAAGCTTCTCTTAATGCTTTTCGAGCACATAAACATAATTCTAAAGAATCACAAGTAATCACTTACCCTCTTAAGGTCCGATACACCAATTCGATCTTAGTGGACGTTAATAATCATCATCATCATCATTAATCTAATGTATTAATCATAAAATGTATTAATACATTATTAATTAATACATTTCTAAAATATTAATATACTATTAAAATAATACATTAATAATACATTTAATGCATTAATACATATATTACTAAATATAAAAACAATAATAAACAAATAAAATAATACATTAAATTAAATTAAATTAAAATTATTAAATTATTATTATAATTAAAATTAAATTATTATTTTTTTATTATTATAAAATAATTCCAACTAAATAACACTAACTCTAATATAACTCTAATTTTACTTTTAATACAAATAATGTTAACCCTAATCTTATCATAATTGAGAATATGATATAACTCTAATTGTAATTTTAGTAAAAATAATGTTAACCCTAATCTTACCCTAATTCCGTTATACTTGGTAATTCCCCATTATTGGTGTACTTTCATTTATGATAAATGTCTTAATGTAAATATGATGCCCTTCATGCATTTATGACTATAAGGTCCAAGTAGTCTAGGCTTCTTAAAAATGAAAGTGCGTCTTCACATTTATTGTAATCATAATAATTACCGGTAAGTAGTAATTAGAATAATTTTTTTATAATTAAGTACTAATTACCAGTGGAAATAATTCTTTGTAATTAGGCATAATAATTATTTGTAATTATAACATTTCTTGGCATTCAGAACTGTGTGAACATATAACTAAAAAATAAATCATACAATCTTAAGTTTATTCAGCTTTAAATTTATATTTCATTCAATTTAGTAATTAATTTGGGTAAAATTTATATTTAATTAATTAAGAACATGTGTTTCCTCTTAAGAAGTCACAGGTTCAAAGGAAAGATTCACAATCACACAGTAAATCCAAGTCAGAAATAAAAACCAAAAAATTAAAATAAAAACTAAAAACAACATTCCAAAAGATTGATACATACATGCAAATACAATAACCTCAATAACCTCATTGAAAAAAGAAAAGGTCTTTCAATATTGAAAATTCCTAGCTCAGCAATGAAACATTATTAAAAAATCATCAATATTTTTCATCTACACAAACTTATATTTGATCATGAAAGTTCTAGCGCAGATCAACATAACCTCAAAATTTCGTTGAGGAATTTAATCCCTAAAATCGAACACAGAACACATGAATCAAACCTAGTACATTTTTATTTTTAAAAGTAAAAAAAAACATTGCAAAATACAAGATCAAAACGAGCGCCTTCTGTGGCAAGCTCGTATAGCTCTGGAAAGACTTATAATCACACATCAAAGCCAAATAGAAAACTGGTGAAATGGTAACCCAAAGCTTCGAGGGTAATCTAATTCTCTCCCTGGCGCTGCATAAATTGTATTTCATGGTGGCGTGGCATAAATTGCATTTCATGGTAATTAATTATACCATGTGGCCTTGGAATTACCAAACGATGTAAATTAAACGAATTATCTTCCAACATGTTAAAAAATAAATGCCCACCATCAGAAAGGTGAAACACCATGATAAACCGCATGGCATAAATTGCATTTCACAAATTATAATACATGGCGTTGGAATTATCTCTAATTAAACTCTCCATACTGTGTTAATACTTTAATCTCTGTTAATAATTAACCATCAAATAAAATTTTAAATATGATTAAGTAAATATAAAAAAGTAAAAACATATAGAAATGTCTTTATAACAGTTAGGAAGTTAATGATTGAAATCATATTTTTTTGACTAAGAAGAATATTCTAATCATATTTAATATTGTACATAGAAAACCTATTAAACACTAAAAACCTATTAAATATGCCCATTTCCAATAAATATAAGTCTACTTAATAAATAAATACAAATTTTCCACATTGTAAACTTCTCTTTCATCAGCGCTTGACAAACAACACAGCTTACAACCCTCATCAAAAAAAATTAAAAAACTCGAAATAAGATCCACCGAGAATTGCGAAAAGAGCCTTACAAAGAGCCACGTTTGATAAGAAAGTCCCACCATTTTTGTCTCCAACTCCTTGGAGACATAGACGCCAACCATCTCTCCCTTATACCACCAAAAAAACCATTAAAAAAAAACCTTTGACAAAACCGTTTCTCTTGGAGCCTCAAGGTCATGGCTGTTGCAGAGAAGCGTAGGAAGAGATTACTCCCATGAAGGAGGAGCATGACAGTCATGGAAGGATACAACCGCTCCATTGCCTTATCCCCTCTATTATTATTATTATTATTTATATATATAAATTATTTAAATTATTTAATTAATGAATTTTGTTTTATTATTTTATTTTAAAAATAATATTAAATATAAATAATATAATTAATATATTTAAATTTTATTATTTTATTTCTAATTTTTAATCTTTATTAATAGTTTTGATGTAATTTATTATATATATAATTTTATAAGTAATATACAAATCATATATATATGTTTGTGTGTGTTAAGGTATGTATGTTATAGGATTATAAGAGGGTTTGTAAAATATAAAATATACATTACCTCTCAAACCCCTTACTTATATTTAAACATACCTATATAGTATTAGAGTAATGTTAATTAATGTAATTTGGTTAGATTAGTAGTGTAATTTGATAACACTAATGTATGATTAATAAAAAATGGGGAATCATTTATGAAATGTATGATTAATAAAAAATGGGGAATCATTTATGACCATTCATAAGCTAATTACACAAAGATATAAGCTCTATAAGAGTATAATGTGATTTATGGAAGGGTTAGACACTTGAATAAGAAAGGAAATTAGAGTAATGGGCGAGGATACCAAAGTGCTAGCGAAACTAGCGAGGTAAGAAATATAGAAGGATACCCACCAAGATACTAAGCTTGGATGCTTTAACCTTGACCTAAGCCACTTACCTTATTGGAGTAATGTTTGTTTACAAACAATTATAAATAAATTTACGCATAAAACCTTATGTTTGCATGTATAAATTGAGTGAAACATTGAATGCCTTAAACCCTTTTCTAATAAGCAATTGGTTGAATGCAGATTCAACTATACAAGATGGTTAGAAATTGGGGAAATCGAGGTTGGGAGGAATCATCGTAGGGACCATCGATATCGGTATTGCCACCAACATCGCTTGAGATAGCTCTCATCTTGCACTCCTTAGAGGCTATTAATGAGACATTAAAGGTGCACCAGTCAGTAGAGGTCGAAGTGGAACCCCCACCTTATGGAGTGGGTAATCCTGAAGGGTTGAATGACTCAAAGGGAGGACCTCCACCAGGGGACATCACTAGTGAATTTCAGAAAATCAAACTCCCAAAGTTTTTTTGGGGTCATGCAAGTAAACATGTAGAGGCATGGTTGGAAGGGATGATGTGATGTTTCACTTTAAGAGAATATGCTTCCACATCAAAGGCGAAGATAGGAATCTTTCAGTTGAGGGATAGTTCCTTGAATTGGTGGGGTAATATGGAGAGGCAGTTGCACCTTACCCCAAACACTGTCTCATGGGAGATTTTTGAAGAAACGTTCGAGAAAAAATATTTTCCTACTTACTATGAGGAACAACAGGTAGGAGAATTTAATGCTCTAGTTCAGGGAAACATGACCCTGGAAGAGTATAAGATTGGGTTCATGAAGTTAGTAAAATATGTCTTGTACATGGATACCGATCAACAAGAAGAAATACATTTTGTGTACAGATTAAACCCTAAGATAAGGGGCATGGTACAAATGTGGAAACCATCGTCAATAGCTGAAGTAGTTGAAAATGTTTGTTACGTAGAGGAGCATATGATATTAAAATGAGGTATGAGATCAACCATTCCACAACATCTTGAATTTGTGGGGAAGGACCCTAGGACTTTTTCTAGGGGAGGAAGCTCTAGGTCACCTCCTCATGGCAATAGAGTCTCACCYAGAGCAGTTACAACATGTATTTCAATGGTAGCTAGTGTAGCATCCCGCTAATCACCAACTACGCAGTAAGGTCCATGATCTTTGYAGGGAGCACCAATTAGGGGCAGGGGCTCTAGGGGAAGGAACTCATTTCATAGRCCTTCAYAGGGAAGCACCCAGGTTCCACCCCATGATACTTGTTGGGGGTGCARAGGACCTCATTACCAACATGACTGTCAAGAGTCACAAGAAACCTTTGTACATAGAGAAGGAAAGGCGTCGATGGGAATAGAGAGTAGTAGCCACTAGATTTATGCAATGGTTAGTAACCGATAGGAAGAGCATCAATCCATTATGGTGGAGTTGTTAGGTATGCTAAATCATGTCAATGTTAAAATTTTATTTGATTATGGTGCTACAGATAGTTTCATTTCACCTTGTACATTAGAAAAGTGTGGGTTGGAAGACTATGAGAACAATGAATTTAAACAAGTCTAGATGGCTTCAGGGGAAAAAAAGCAGTAGGTCCTACCGTCGATAATTGTCTAGTGGACCTAGGAGTGTGTACTACTAGGTTGAAGGTGTACATCAATGCTCTAGGTATGTATGACTTAATCATTGGGATGGACTGGTTAGAATCTCATCAAGCTATGGTAGATTGTTTCATGAAAATGGTGCTTTATGTTGATGATGAAGGAAGACCAGTAGAGATCTATGGTGTATGGAGGAAGGTTTATCTATGCTTTATCTCGACCATGAAGGTTAAATGTTGCATGAGGAAAGGTTGTCAATTATATGTAGTGGAAGCAGTCAATGAAGGGAAATGACCCTCCATGGATCAATATCCAGTATTATCGGAGTTTAAGGATGTTTTTCCGAAAGATTTGTCAAGGTTACCTCTTGAGAGGGAGTTTAATTTTACCATTGAGATAAACCTTGGTGTGGAGCCAATTTCCAAGACACTGTATAGGATGACGATTATAGAACTTTGTGAGTTGCAGATGCGGTTGAAGGATCTACTTGAATTACGGCTAATAAGGCCTAGTGTCTTACCTTGGGGTCCACCAGTAATTTTTGTCAAGAAGAAGGATGGTTCCCTATGACTATGTATAGATTATAGGGAATTGAACCATGATATAGTGAAAAATAGGTGTACCCAATGCTACAGATAGATGATCTCTTTAATCATATGAAAGGAGCAACAATTTTCTCAAAAATTAATCTACAAACAAGGTATCACCAATTAAGGATTAAGGAAGGTGATATTCCTAAAACTATCTTTCAAACTCGGTTTGGGCATTATGAGTTCATTGTAGTACCTTTTGGTTTGAGCAATGAACCAACAGTATTCATGAGAATCATGAATGGTGTATTCTGAAAGTTCTTAGACTGATTTGTACAGGTCTTTCTGGATGATATCCTAATCTATTCCAAGAACGAAAGAGAACACGAGGAACACTTTAGAGTGGTGTTGTCATGCCTTAGAGAGAATAAATTGTATGGAAAGTTGTGTTACACACCAAAATGACACACTTAAGTACCTCAATGATCCATATTATTTTCGAAACAAAATGAATGAAGAGAAATTACAATGAAATATTCATGAAAATTGCGAGAAACAGAGAACTACAACAATATTTGATTTTTATTAATGAAAGAATTGTAAATATGCTGTAAAAATACAAAGTGCAAGGCTCGCTAGAATGGTGGCATCTTTATCTATGAAAAGATATGTGATAGATGCGTTCATTTGCAAGAATATGATGACAATGAGGATCTGAAGGCCTTTTCATGATAAACATGAATTCCAAAACCCTAGACATCCAAAAACCTAACCTTAGGAGATGAAACACAAAAATTCATGTGGGGCTTGTTTGGGTAAGTTAGTACATTAACTTCTCGGGGTTGTAACTTTTGCATACGATCTCTATTTTAGGTGCACAATAGCTCGTTGGAAAGATATTTTCGAGAACTATGCATTACACTGTCAAAATTTGAATCTGTCTATAGTTTGGTTGTGGCAAGCCAAAAAACCACTATTTAGGGCCCCAAAACGACTCTGGAAATACAACAATATGTGCTAACATGAAAACATACAAAACAAGCTAGTTGGATTAGGTGGAAGGCCACCAATATCCACCTAGAATATGTGTAGGGATTCAAACAACCCCAAAAGTGTATACCCCACAATTACAATGAAGTACATAAGAACATGTTGAACTAAGAACTGACAAGAGGAGATAGTTGGAACAAGTGGTTGATTACCAATATCCACCTGGATCAATCCTCCCCCTTTAGGAAGCAATGGTCCTCATTGCGTTGAGTGCCCAAGGAAGAGGGGAAATCACTTTCTGAATATGAAGCTCGGTGAATTTTGTGCATTGTTGGAGAAATTGTGTTGCTTGGTCTTTGGAAGACTGTCACAAACCTGTTGTTGGCGGGGTTGAATATGCTCCACCAACCTGTTTTCTCTGGGTTTGATGGGGCATTGTGTAGGCACCATTATAGTTGAAGAGACAATATAATATTTCTATGTGACAATCTATTTTTTTTGGATAGAAGGTGTTCAGGTTGCAATGGTTATAGTGGTATTATGTGCATCCTTTGAACAAACTGTGAAGAGGATGAATTTTTTAGTATGAGAGATTACCTTGAGATATTGTTTTGGTGGAGCAATATACGAAACTACCTCTAGTATCATATAGAGATGACCTCCTAGAGTAATAATGACACTACGGGGTCTAGACTCATAGACAACATGATGTATCCACATATATGGTTGGAAAAAAACAACATCACAGACATGAAGAGAAGAAACATCACACACTACCTTATCCTTGAATGGATGGATGCCATAGGACAAGACAAACTGATGGTTGACACACATATCTCATCCCTAGTGAAGCCTCCTGATTTTGTATGGCTACAGGTGTGGTGTTGTCGACAACCCCAATTTTTTGATGGCCTTATATGATATGAGGTTCTTCTGGCTGTCGTTATCAAAAATGAAATGCAATGGGGTCCCCTTCAACCACATATTTGATTCATGGAAGAGGCATACCCCATCTTTAGGATCTAATGACTCTTCTGGTTGAATTGGTGTGGTCATGACAGTAACAATGGGGTCTGCGTCGATGATCTATCTATTTTCAATATTTTTTGGATCAGATTCTGAATTAGGGTTCAGCTCTGTGTCTTTGACCTCGACCATCAATGTCATTAATCTTCTTTTGTTTACCATTTTTTTCTTGTTTCTTGGAATGGTTGTCTAGAGGATGTTGGTTAGGTCTGTCTTTACAATGCTTTTCTTCTTGAAGATTTGCAGACCCAAATTCCCGTTTGTTCTGGTGCCTAAATTTATGCTCGATTTTGACAACATATCGATATGTAGCTCCCAATGATGAGATGTTTAGGAAATCCATTTCAGTTTGGATAGCCCCACAGTATTTCAGAACTATGTTCCTCTCAGAGTGTTTGATACCTAGATTGGTGCACAAAGTATGGAAAGTATTTTTGAACTCTGGTACTATTTAGCTCTTCTCTTACTACAGTTTAGTCCATCTCATGCATTGGTATTCATAGTTATCAACAGGATAATATTGTTCTTTGACTACATCCACAAAAACATCCCAAGTGGGCTCGGCCCCATATATTCTAGACTCCTATGTGGAAATTTTCTCCCAGTAAGTTTCCCACCAATGTTTGACATGGGGGAGAGCTTTGAGGAGTGCGGAGGTGATTTTTTTCCCGTTGAAAAAATTTTGAACAAAGAAATATCCTTCTAATAGATTTAACCATATTTTTAGGGCATCCACATCTATCTGAACTTCAAACATGGGAATATCAAAATTAAATTGTACCTTGAAGGGAGAGGTTCCTCCAAAATGGTCACTTGATGAATATGTATTTGTTTCTATTGACATGCGTTAAAGGATGTGTGCAAAATTATCCATCATTTAGTCCCTTTGTCGCACAAGAGCTTGCTCAAGAAATAGGTTAATAGAATATTTTTCTCCGTCGTTTTTATTTTCTGCTGCCATCGAGGGTTTCTTAGGTGTGCAAGAGTGATTTTCCTCAAGAGAGACAATCTCAAGACCCGATTGGCTATACTCAGACCTCATCAGGGAAATGCACTAAAAAACGATCAAGAGTAGCCTGCTCTGATACCACTGATCCAGATCATTTTCGAAACTAAATGAAAGCATAGAAATTATAATGAAATACTTATGAAAATTTCTAGAATCAAAGAAATACAACAATACTTGATTTCTATTAATGAAATAATTGTAAATAGGCTGTAAAAATACAGAGTGCAAGAATCACTAGAATGGTGGCAACTTTATCTCTGAGAATAGATGTGCCAATTGCATTAATTCACAAGAATATGATTACAATGAGGCTCCAAAGGCATTTTTATAATAAACATGAATGTGAAAACCCTAAACATCCAAAAAACTAACCCTAGGAGATGAAACACCAAAATTCATGTGGGCCCCGTTTGGGTAAGTTAGTACATTAACTTCCCAAGGTTGTAACTTTTGCATACAATCTCTGTTTTAGGCACATGATAGCCTGTTGGAAAGGTCTTTTCGAGAAATACACATTACACCATCAAAATTTGACTCTGTCTATAGCTTAACTATGGAAAGCCAGAAAAACATTGTTTAGGGCCCTAAAATGACCTTGGAAGTAGAACAAGATGTGCTAGCATGAAAACATACAAAATAAGCCACCAATATCCACCTGGAATATGTGTAGGGCTTTAGATAGCCATGAAATTATAGACCCCACAATTACAAAGAAGTACAAAATAACATTCTAAATTAAGAACTGACAAGAGGAGCTAGTTGGAATAGGTGGGTGGCACCAATATCCACCCGGATCACTCAGCCTACGTGTCGAAAGTGTCGTAAATGTGTTATACGCACCTTGCTAAGTGTTGCATACACCTTGACACCATGAAATAACATATGTCTCTATCCCTAGTCAATGTGGAGGATAAATATATTCTATGAAGGTCAAAATACTATGTGCACATGAATTATTTAATAATATGCATAAAAAGGAAATTAATTTAGTGTGAGAATCCACCTCACATTTAGTTTCATAATCTCAAGGAGAGGTTGAGGATCTCATGGATGGTTGAAATATTTTCTCAAACCAAAATCCTAATTTGGTGGATCTTGAGAGATATTTCCTCCTTAAAATCCTTGAGAGATATTTTCTCCCTAAAATACTTGAGAGATATTTTCTCCCTAAGAATCATGGAGATCCCATTTTAGTCAATCTAGTGAGTGATTTTCTCCATGGTGGTTAGGCCTCCAAATCCTATATAATGAGGGCTTTCCATGGAGAAGGGGAGGAAGGAGGAAGCTTGGAGATATTAGACTTATGATCATGGGATTCATGCAAGGGTCTAGACGAGGAGAGATTAGAGGAGTCTTACATCATCATCCATGTTTGTAAGTATTCTCTTCGGGTTCTCATTTTAATATACTTGGCCTATTTCCTTCAATCTTGTGTATTCTTTCATATGATTTTCTACTATTCTTTCAATCTTTATAGATGAATTTGTTTGATCTAATATTGTAGAGTAGGAGTTCTTTTTTTCTCTTTGATGTCTATTTCATTCCAGGTATCAATTTTCAATAAGGATTTTGGAGATCAAGGTTGGATTGGAAGCAACGAGGACAAACTTTGAAACTAGGTGCATCACACTTTTTCTCCCTCTCTCTTTCTGATTAGTTAAACTAAATTTAAAGGGATTCTAGTGTCCACTTGTATTTTTTTGTCTTGGTATTAGGGGTCTGTAATCCAAGGGAAAGTTCACCTGTCCACAGGGAAATAATAAGAAATGAAAAAACCCCCCTCCATTACAACCAATTCTCACTATGAATTGAGTACTTGAGCCTTCTTTTCCTCCACCTAGTGAAAATGTTTCCATTAGTAACCATAAACCTAAAAGAGGAAAGAAGAAGAATCGCTAGAGGAAATGATGCTTGGGGGGCAGGTCTCCAGTTGTTGGACATCATGCTGGAGAAAAATTTCCAACTTCTTCCAAAGAAGTTGGGGGAAAACTACCTCTAGAGAGATATGCTGCTAGGGGTCATCCTCATTCGAAAGTCATTCCCATCATAACGTAGTAGTCTTTTTCTAGAACAAGATTAGTATTTGTTCTTTCTCGTGATCGTAAATACATGAAAAAAAGTTACCGAGATTAGTCTTTATTCTTTCTCATGCTCATAAATATGTGATAATAAGTTACCGAGTACACTTTTATCTCTTTTTCGAACTTGTAAAATATATACAAAAAAAGAACCCTTTGGAGTCTCCTTTAAGCTCTTTTCAGACTCCCTAAACATGAAAATATTTCCAAGTGATCTTGCTTCCTTTCACACTCATTAAACGATTTGAAAGGGTGTCTTTCGAGTGACAGTTTATCTCTTTTTCGGCCTCAGGAGACTAATTACGAAAACATAACACTCTAATCAAGAATGATTAAAAGAGTTCTTCCCTATATTGTTTTACACTTTTTTCGGGCTTGGGAGACTAAATTTACCAAAAAGTCATCCATGGAGTCACCTTTAATTTTTTTTCAGACTCTCTAATCATGAAAAACCACTGAGTTTCCTTATCTGGGCTCGCTAAACTACACATTGAAGGACCCGTATGGGAACAAACCCTTACTTCTTCTAGTTCGTTAAATAAAGGAAGACGAACTTAACGAAGGTGAGTTATATCGAGCATGTGTTACCCTCCTCGAGCTCATTAAATGAAAAAATAGGTACTCATCTATATGGGTGGGGGAAAAATTGAAGGAAGTGGGTGAATTTTTTGGGAATCCTTTATGGCAACTATTTTTTCCCTTGAACATGGCACTTGTTTGTGTCTCATCTTATAGTTGGTTAATCCACTTGTCTCTGAGACATACCAATTCCATGTGTCGCCATACTTTTTTCATCCAGTATAAGAGTGCTCTTATTTCCATCAGATTACATTCTTGGTACTCATCGAGCCAATGCTTCCAAGTCACTTGTCATGCCTCATCATGTTCAAGGGAAGTTTCACATCAAACCATCCATCTACAGTATTGCAAGTTTCCATTTCCTATGTCAGTCCATACTCGTTCGATTCACCATCTTACATCAATTTACTATGTTGGTTTCATGTCGATGATGGGGGATACATCAAGGCCCTCCTTTGATGAGTATTTTCATGTCGACTTCAGCACATCATCAAAGAATTAGACTTAGAAACTAGTTAGTACCTTGGGATTTGCATGCCTCAATGGTCGACCTCCTCACTTCCGACATTAGGTTTACATCATTGAACTCTGATCAAATGATTCCACGAATGTTCGACCTAAACTCATTCCTTCACATTCACTGGAATGGACTAGGGTACCTTTGGAGTCATTGACATCATTGGTGATTTACCTCTTACTTGTTAACTATTTACCTCAATGATAAATAATAAAGTGGTTTCTACTATGTTCGACATCAAATCATCTATTCACATGGCTAGATTTGTACCACATCAGGATTGGGATGAATACCATGGGTTGAGTGTTCACTCTATTATCTGCTTTGCCCAGGCTACGAAGGATATCATTTGAGCATGCTGATATATATACCATCACACAGATCCATATTTTATTGGTCCATGGCTATGTTTTTATCATCTCATAGCTCCACTTTGTATTTTTCATGGCTATGATCAGTTCATTACATGGAGGTATGGATCCACATTGTATCTTTGGCAGCGATATCCTTAGTCTATATTTTTCATGGATCTGTAATGCATTGGTTGACGATCGTTCTTTGAGTCATCTTGTATCTCGAGCATAGGTATGATTGCCTTAGAAATTGAACATATATTTATACTATTTGATGATTGTTTGTGACTTATTCTAGATTCTCCAACTCCACACCCTTGCATTGAAGAATTGCAGAGTGTTTCATCCATCAGTTTCTCTTATGACCTCACACTTTAGGGGGAAATATGTTACACACCAAAATTCCACACTTAAGTACCTCACCCTAAGTGTTGCAAGTGTCGTAAAAGTGTCATACACACCTTGCTAAGGGTCGCATACACCTTGACACCATGAAATAACATATGTCACAATCCCTAGTCAATGTGGAGGATAAATATATTATATGAAGGTCAAAATAC
>JASDQU010306670.1:3186-14716 GCA_032191745.1 Picea mariana
ATTAGTCGATTAAGGAATCCGTATGTCCATTTGAGCCTGCCCACGTTGTCTTTTAATTGTATCTGATGAAGGTGTTATAAAGCTATTTTCCAAGGACATGATCTTGAAGAAATTTCAGTAAGGAAACTTGATCTGGTATCCACTGTTTGAGAGATCCAATAGTGTTATTTCAAGCTAATTATGGTCCTCTCATTTATCACGACAGATTTGTGGATGGGAATCTCTGTTTTTTTAGTTAACACATAATTTTTTCTCCTCCAATCCTCCGCATGGGCACACCCACATTGTTCAACAATCCAATCAACATATTTATACTCACGATGCCCTCAATTTCCAAAATGGAAAATTAAAAGTGGATTATAGTGCCAGTAACAACAAAGTATCCATCATAGCACCTCACAGTTCCACCTTCGCATATATATTCTATCATAGAGTGCAGTGAAATATTGCCAGGACCAACAAGGTATTCTCGCTTTTATCTAAAACATAAATAAGTGACAGAAGTAATGTATGAACGTTTTTCTTCAACGAGTGACAGATGTTGAATCTAAAAGGCTGGTATGCCTAGTCTACATATTCCATGTCCCCAACGGCCTTCATAAGTGCACGTGTTTACAATGCGCTTGCAAATCTTGTGTGGATCATTGACATATCTACGTTATTTTTGACACTGTATAGAAAATCGCTAGTGATTCCAGAAACCCATTCAAAAGCTAATTCTCGAAGAAGGTTCAACTGCTCCTCAACTTCACTTCTATCAGTGATATCCGTACGATTTGATATTATTTTGTGCACAGGCTCCTGACTTGTGAGAACCGAGTGTTCACTTAAATGAAATATATCATGTATCGTTGAAGAGTTTAGGCAAGCATTTGATCATCTGTTGACGCCTCTTAGCAGCAAATACACCCGAATTTTATTCCTTTAGTGTATTCAACTCTCTTTCAGAGACCTTAGATATGATTGATCTATTTGACAGATGTACTTCTTCGAAAACCCGTTTCTGCAAGCTTGCACAAGATTGTTTGCCACAATGGTCTTTGTACGTAACTTCCTCTACCTGCATTCATCCTTACATTGATAGTTGTTTTCATGAGTCTTTATGGTTGAGCAAATTATTTGAATAATGCGATCAAAAACATCCATTCTCTCAGATTCAAACGATCGCCAATGGAAAAGTGATTTGTAAATAATACTTGCAGCAACTGGTCTTTCCCCAATGAAGCCAACATCTTGCCTGATACATTTTATAAATGCATCTTGATTTTCTTGCTGGATGTCATTAAGAGTCTCCTGTGGTGTCTGCTCTGCTTCAGCAACATCTTTCAAGATGGGTATGACATTCTGTAAATCCTTTAGTTGTCTTAGATCGTCCTGAAAGACCTTTAGTTGGCGACATGATTAAGGCCTGAAGGAACACGTCGAATCCATCGTGTGCACCTTCATTATCTTTCTTATAAGTAGTTAAAGTAACACTCTTCCGAGATTATTTGTCTGAGAAAATAATGAAGGGATTTAAATCCCATTCGAATCCTTGTGAATATTTGAATGAAAATTACGTTCCATCAAAACCATCGTATGCATTCCACTACTGGACGTGTCTACCATCTCATGCAAATCATATTTAATCAAACTTCAAATGTTTTTCTATTAGAAACCATAATGTTTTTCTATTAGAAGGATAATGCCATATAACATAAATACAAAGGAGCTGACTAAAAATTTATGTCACTAAAATATTTTAAAAAGAAATATGTGATAGAATGAGCCATGTGGATATAAATAAATGGTGGGGATCTTCATATAACGACTTTATAACAAGGAGTAAACTAGTAAATTTAAGACCAAACTCTTGCCTTTTAAATGATATAAAATGAAGGCCAAGATAAAGAAGCATATTTTTATGTTTTGGTATGGCATGGATTAAGTTAATAAGGTGAAGGCCTAACACATGGTGGTTTTAATAATAATCCTTTGGCATGCTAGGAAAACGTATCAAAAATAGTCTCAAAGACATGGAAATAATTTTATTCTTAAAACAACATGAGAATATCTCACGAGTGCAAAATATGAGGGCATATGAATGATAGATCAAGAGCTACAATATCATAATATCTTCGTCTAATTGACTGCGCCAATTTTAATGAGAACGAGTGAAACTTTGTGCAAGTAGTGTGACTGAAGAGGGAGCCTGGCAACGCTTTGCCGGCTAAGTCCCGCTGATAAAAATCGTTGTCAACAACTTCCAAACAACAGATGCGCATTGCTTACAGTGGCATGCAAGCTTTAAACAATAACTTATGAATCTTGGATTTCTACAGGGAAAGAGGAAGGGTAATGGCGGGACTAAGGATGACTCACTGTGGGACAAGAAAAGGATGGTAGGGTTAGGTGGATCAGGTTATACAACAGGGGGAAACATGATGGAGGTCAAGGGATTCATGGATCGGGACTTCAGGAATAACTCATGGAAAGTGCTAGGTATGAGGGGGTTTGGATTTGTTGTATAACCTGAAGGGACAACTCTATGAAACTTTACAAAATGATTAAGTGGCTAGAAAAATGTTGTGGATATGCGTTGACGGAAAGACCCAAAACACCGATTGTCCACAACACGTATGATGGAGGCATATCAAAATGAAGGGGACAGAGAAAAGGACAGAAGGAGAAGGGGATAGGACTGACGAGCGTGACGAGTGAGGATGTCCCATGTAGAAAATGAATAGTAGACAGGCGAGGAATCATGACAACTTAGTCCACCTGCAAGTTTGTTGTCCACCAAAACACATTTTGTCAATCAGTTAAAAATATGAATATAGCCTACCTTTAGATATCACTAACCATTGCTCCATTACTTCTGACCCTAAGAAAGAAAAACATGAAAAGGAAGCAAAAAGAAAAATCAAGAAATTAACCGAGTAAAATAAAAAACAACCAAAACTAATCTAGCCCTTCCCCAAAAAAATTATTATTATTATTATTTTATTTTGTTTATTTAGTTACAAAGGAAAGAAACCACTAGCTTGGACTCAGGTCGGATTAAATTTAGCGTAAAGGAATGCGTCACATGCTTTGCATGCAAGTCTTATGAGTTCGAAAAACTTGTGTGTGGAGGGATTGCCAAAATGCCAACCAACAGATGTATACTGTGCGGAGAAATGACTAATCAATACCCAAAATAAACGACCACCAACCTCCAAGACATGCCAACCAATAGATGCTTTTCTAGTAATGATGAAGGTATTGATTGAATTAGATTTAGGGTTTAGGGTTTGTACCTTTGAGGGATGATACATGAATTTATCAGACAAATTAGTATCATCTTTAGGGATATTTCTGTCAGGAATAGGGTCGTCATGATGTAAAGAAGATTCATAACATGGATTAAAAAACATTAGAACACCCCTACAATAGTTATTATCATCAAAATACAAATTGCGCCTAGGAGGGACATGCTCAATAGTGCCAAGTTATTTATCCTCTTTTGATTGAAACAATGGATTAGCGAGAATTTTATACAAATCAAGATATGATTGAACTCATATATATCTTCATAAGAGGATTTGTCGCATGCATACTTAAATTCATACTGGTATACATCATTTATCCACTCATTAGCATCATCGTCGAATACAAATGTATGGTAATTTGTTTGACATATTTAGCATTGATTTCTTCATTTGCGTAATCAAAATTTCCATTGTATGTGTGCATATAAGAAGCTTGAGATGAAAGGTGATTTTGGGTATGAGGTTTAAGAAGGGTGTGAGAGGTGGATTGGTCATTAAGAATCATGATATAATCATGGTCCTCATCACATACACTCTCTTGACCACAAATATTTGATTTATGATTAGTCCCTAAGAGAGAGGGCTCTCGAGAGATATTCCCAGTATGATTTGAATACTGAGACTCGAGAAAAGACATGCAATCTTGTAAGCTCTTAATGATGGGGATTAAAGAAGACAATTCCTGGTCATAAGTGCCAAAGGAGTAACCTATTCTATGGATTTTCTCTTCGAAGTTGAGGCAAGTAGATAGGGCTAGCTCTAGGTTTTGATCGTTCTTTTCTTCCAACCGCCATCGATAAAGAGGGGGCAAAGTTCGTAGTAATGCAACAAAGCAACCAAGTTGGTAGGGAGAATGGGAGTAGGAATTAGATTGTACAACTTGATAAACTAAAGATTAAAATTAAGAATTCTCTCATTATCCTTCATATGTAATTGATTAAATCTCTTAAGATTCTCGTAAGGATTATCCAAATGCCCAAAAGTAGAAGTAAACCAGTAAGACAACACAAACCAGGTAGAAATCCATCCATCGGGAAGGCTGGAAAATAAGGAGGCGACATCGCCTTGAAGGGAATTCATAAACATCAACATACAGCTATCATTATTATTTACTCCAAGAATGGCACAATCATTAGAAGAGAGGCAAATGATTCTTCAATTTGTTAGGCAAAGGATTAACCGACAGAGCGAACTTCAAGGGAGTGGGCAAAAACCAAGGGGAATTGTTTAGGTCTTCTTCGAACTCAAACATGCCATACTTGCGAATGAATTTCCTAGGGTTAGTAGCTGAAACCACAGGGTTACAATGACCAAACAAGATTCCAATCGGTTGAGACATTGAGGTCCGGATAAAATGAAAGAATTCAAAAAACTAGGAACGAACCATGGAACGGTTCTCCCCAATATGGTCGCCAAAAATATGTTGACGTCAAAATACTAAGAAGTCTCCAACATCAACATTTTCAACCTCCCGCAGGGCTAGGTGAGAAGAAGTGGGAATGTCACCCTAGGCTTAAAGCCCCTGATAAGAATGTGCATTGAACTCTAGGCCAATTTTCTCCTAACCTACAGTGAAAGCATAAATCTCTTTGCCTTGTAATTTAACCTTTTAACACTTTTTAATTTTTATGTGATTTTGTGATTTTATGCTATTTACAATTCAATTATTTCTATGTGAGGTTTTATACAATAGGAGTAATAAAAATGAAAGTAAAGGAAAAACAAATGATAAAAGTAAAAGGCAATGTTTTTATTTATTTTAACAAAAGGTAAATTAAAGCAAAGTTAACTAAAAGCTACAAAAGTTAATAAACTATGTTAGATTTAAAATAATTTAATTAAAAGGAAAACTTATAACATTAGTTTGAAGCATATAGAGATGCAACATTTTATTGATATAACATTTTATGTTTATTTATTTATTTATGAGTTAGGATGTAAAAAATAAAAAAAATTAAAACAATAAAGTAGACCAAACAAAACATTTATGCACATTAACAAACTAAAAACCTCATACGGGTGATTATAAACAAAAATACAATGTTTTTGTTTGTCTCTTTAAAAATTTATCTAATTTTTTTTATTTTTGAAATCAAAGTGTAAAATAAAGACGAGGAAACTATGGACTTTAAAGAAAAATCAAGAGATATCTAGAGTAACATAGAGCTGATTTCCATTTAATAGCTTTCCCATACAAAATCATAAATTATCAAAATCTTCAAGTCTTTGCGTAGACGAGGGCTAGGTATGTGGTCTTTATCCCTTCTAGACGCAACGTACAATAGAAAGACCAAGCATGAAAAAGAAACAGAAAGCTGAGCCATGAAGGAATGGAGCCATGGTGGCGAATCGCAAGGAGAGAACCTGCATAGTAAAACTGATTAGTGACGAATCAAATCAAGCCTTGTTACAACAAACTAAATTAGAAAATATTTACCTCATGAAGGCCAACAAACTCATCCTCGCTTATCCTCTTTGCTGCTTCGAAAGACCCCCTGCTGGAAACGATTTCGTCAATCTCTGTTGAAGATGTAGGGAAATGATGAAATAATATAGTCCTCACAACACTCTGAACAAATAATTCTATGAAATTCCTGCCAAAGTTCTCTCTCTGATTTTATTTATGAGATCTTATATCCTTCATAAATTTTATGTCTTCCTCGGAATTTCTCTTCTAAATCTCCTCCCTGGCAGGTTGTGCGTTGCTCCCTTTAAAGAATTGGGTGAACAATTTCTTCAGTTATCAGTTTTGTAACTGAACTCCAACCAACCATAACCATCACTTAACACATAAACCAAATTATTTTTGCACTCTCCTTAATAGCTTTATAATCATTTCCCATAGGTTATTTAGGTATGGTTGGATAAATGTAACTAATTCTATGCGGATATAATTCCAATAGTTCTAATTCTTTTTAAACTAGCGAAGACACCCTTCAATGTTTAGATATCAATCGTTCGAAACTCACACACAAAAACTCATGTGTTTCACGTGAATTGCACCATCACTTCTCATTAGTTGATTAATGAATTCGTACGTTCATTTGAGCCTGTCCACACTGTGTTTTAATTGTATCTGATGAAGGTGTTACAAAGCTATTTTCCAAGGACAAGATCTTGACAAAATTTCGGTAAGGAAACTTAATTTGGTATCCACTGTTTGATAGATCAAATAGTGTTATTTCAAGCCAATTATGGTCCTCTCATTTATAATGACAGATTTGTGGATGGGAAGCTCTATTTTTTTTTTAGTTAACAAATAATTGTTTCTCCTCCAATCCTCTGCATGGGCACACCCACATTAGTCATCAATCCAATCAACATATTTATACTCATGATTCCCTTTGTTTCCAAAATGGAAAATGAAAAGAATACCCAATGCAGTGGATTATAGTGCCAGAAACAACGAAGTACCCATCAGATCACCTCATAGTTCCAACTTCGCATATATATTCTATCATAGAGTGCAGTGAAATATTTCCAGGACCGACAAGGTATTCTCACTTTTATCTAAAAGAGAGATAAGTGACAGAAGTAATGTATGAACATTTTTCTTTAATGAGTAACAGATGCAGAATCTGAAAGACAGGTATTCCTAGTCTACGTATTCCATGTCCCCAACGACCTTCATAAGTGCACGTGTTTACAATGCGCTTGCAAATCTTGTGTGGATCATTGACATATCTACATTATTTTTGACACTGTATAGAAAATTTCCAGTTGAAGCTTTCCTCCCAGAAACCCATTCAGGAGCTAATTCTCGAAGAAGGTGCAACTGCTCCTCAAATTCACTTCTATCAGTGACATCGCTGCGATTTGATATTTTTTTGTGCACAGGCTCCTGACTTCTGAGAACTGACTGTTCACTTAAATGAAATATATCACGTATCGTTGAATAGTTTAGGCAAGCATCCGATCATATGTTGACGCCTCTTAGCAGCAAATACACCCGACTTGCATTCCTCTAGTGTATTCAACTCTCTTTCAGGGACCTTAGATATGATTTATCTATTTGACAAATGTACTTCTTTGAAAACCCCTTTCTGCAAGCTTGCGCGAGATTGTTTGCCACAATGGTATTTTTACATAACTTCCTCTACCTGCATACGTCCTTACATTGATAGTTGTTTTCATGAGTCTTTATGGCTGAGCCAATTATTTGAATAATGCGATCAAAACATCTGTTCTCTCAGCTTCAAACGATCACCAATGGAAAAGTGATTTGTAAATAATACTTGCAACAACTGGTATTTCCCCACTGAAGCCAACATCTTGCATGATACATTTTATCAATGCATCTTGATTTTCTCTTTGCCTATCATTAAGAGTCTCTTGTGGTGTCTGCTCTGCTTCAACAACATCTTTCAATATGGACACAACATTCTATAAATCCCGAATAACAACCGTCGTAGACTGTCCTGAAATACCTTTAGTTGGCAACATGATTAAGGCCTGAAGGAACACGTTGAAGCCATCGTGTGCGCATTCATTTTATTTATTCGAAGTAGTCAAAGTAACACTCTTCTGAGATTAATTGTCTGAGAAAATAATGAAGGGATTTAAATCCCATTCGAATCCTTGTGAATATTTGAATGAAAATTACGTTCCATCAAAACCATCGTATGCGTCCCACTACTAGACGTGTCTACCATCTCATGCAAATCATATTTAATCAAACTTCGAATGTTTTTCTAGTAGCAACCATAATGTGATATGGTACAAGGATAATGCAATATAACATAACTCCAAAGGAGCTGACTAAAACTTTATGTCACCACAATATTTTAAAAAGAAATATGTGATAGAATGAGCCACGTAGATATAAGGAAATGGTGGGGATATTCATATAACGACGTTATAACAAGGAGTAAACTAGTAAAGTTGAGACCAAACTCTTACCTTTTAAATGATATGAAATGAAGGCCAAGATAAATAAGCATATTTTTATGTTTTGGTATGGCATGGAGTAAGTTATTAAGGTGAAGGCCTAACACATGGTGGTTTTAATAATAAGCCTTTGGCATGCTATGAAAACGTATCAAAAATAGTTTCAAAGACATGGTAGCAATGTTATTCTTAAAAAGGCATGAGAATATCTCACGAGTGAAAAATATGAGGGCATATGAATGATAGATCAAGAGCCATAATAGCTTCGTCGAGTTGATTGCGCCAATTTTAATGAGAGTGAGTGAAACTTCGCGCAAGTAGTGTGAATAGAGAGGGAGCCTGACAATGCTTTGTCGGCTAAGTCCTGTTGACAAAAATCATTGTCAACGGGACCTTGGCTTCCAACTTGTGGGCTTTAAGCCCCATGGAAGCCCAAGCTAGGCTTGTTCCTCCAAAGCAATCCACCAGCTAGGTCCTGCAAAGAAAAATGGATACACCCTCCAAGGATATCAAGTCAAAGCATAATGATAAGTATATCAAGTCAATAAAAGAGCCATCTAATCATGTACGTGCAAAAATACCTCATCAAAATAAACTAATGCTCAAAGACCGTATGAAATTTACCAAGTTTGAGTATGGGAGGGTTGACAAAATGACCTATTGAGTGAATTGTTCCTCACGTTTTGGGGTGTTTCTCGAGGGGACCTCCTTCTAAGTCACGTGGATGATGTGTTATGCACGAGGGGAATTTTTTTGGGCATGGGGTTCATGACATACAAGGGGTTTTAGTGTCTCACTTATGGGTTCCTTTGTAGAGGGTGTGTTGCACCTTCATTTTCAATGCATGTTTTTTCCAAGCCCATTTATTGCCATTAATTAATTAATAGTCCAAACCTTGGGTTCTCCCTATTGGGGAATTGATTAGCTTGAGGGGAAGTATGACAAGGCCACTTGAAGATGGAGGTACATAGAGTGCTATGTTTAAAAGTCAACAAGAAACATGTGTCTAATTTACATTTCCCTTAAATAAATTGGACAATAAATATTAATCTATTATCTCATAATTACTTGAAATAATTAACAGAAATGGAAAATCAGTTAACTATGGGAAATTCGAGTTCAAAGGTTGGTTGGTAAGGCATGGGTTGGTTGGTAAGGCATGGAGGTGACTTGAAGTTGTAACAGAGTTATACATGTAGTTATGAGAGTTGTGAAGTAGTTTAACTTAGTTAAGTGAGTTAAGCCGAGTTGTACTAGTTGTAACTGAACTTACACTAGTGAGAGTTCAGTGACTTAATTATTAATTAATTCAAATCAGTGAACTCACATGAAACAAAAGATTCACCATGGTTAACTACATGCATGTTAGATCCAATGGAGACCTAGTTGAGATAACGGGTGAAAGGGACAGTTTGGCTATCAGTTGTGATTTGAGTGAAGTGCACTCATGCAATCACACATGCAGTGGATATACTTATGAGCATGTGCAAACTAGGAAATTGAATTAACATTGTGAGAATTCTAATTATAGGGATTGTGCAGAGGAGGCAGGCTGTCTGGACACAGAGAATTGGCACATTTATTTGCTGAGTTTTTGTATGACAGTGTGAGACGATTGTATTGTACTGAGAGATCTTAGATTAGAGTTTTATATGAGATTGTTTCATGATCCATGATAGACATAATATATGATAGTGGGGTTTTTAGCTTTACGCTTTCCCAATTTTTTTTTGTGTGTTATGTGTTCTTGATATTTCACTTTGTGATCATGGTTTAATTTGCACAAGATTATTAGTAGAAGCGATTCTGTATTTAACAGTGGCATATAATTGTTAGATCAAGAGAATCGCAGGAAATACTTAATTTGTATTGAAATTTCTACATGGTATCAGAGCCACGGAGCCATGAAAGTGAAGTGCAAAAATAATAGTATTTTCGCAGGTTTCATCTCTAGCAGGGTGCGATGACATAGTACTAAAAACTTCGCACATTTTTGCTCTCAGAAATTTTCGCACCCTACTCAAAGGTGAGGTACGAACCTCCCTTATGATTCTCGCAGGCTGCTCAAAGGAGAGGTAAGAACCTCCCTCACCCCACTGTGCATTACAATGCGAACTCCCTCAAAAAGTTCGCAGGCTATACACAGGTGAGGTGCGAACTTTCTTCAGGCTAGTAACTTGTCAGGTGCGAACCTCCTAGGGCAAGAAGGATTACAGCAGTTGAGTTTGTGGTTGGATAAAATTTGAATTTGCAGAAGGAATTTCTTGGTGGTACAATTGATTCAAGATCGAAATGGATTTCAATGGCTTGAGTTTGGAGTATGCACTCGAGGGAATCTCGAACTACATTTCTTGGAAGGACAGGATGGAGGCAGTACTAAAAAACAATGGCTTGAAGGATTTCATTGACAAAGATTTTCCTAAGCCAGTTGCTACAGACAATGCAAATCTTGATGCATGGAAAAAGAAAGTGGCAAAGGCGAGGAGGATTCTGTTGGAGGGAGTACGAGACCACATTGTCTCAAGTCTCCATGGGAAAGCCACACCACATGCAATGTGGAAGGTTTTGACGGATCTGTTCCAAAACAACAATGACCATAGGAAATTGGCGCTCAAAGATAAACTCAGGAAGATCAATATGGAGAAGGGTGACTCCATTCCAAAATATCTCACGAATTTTGTCCAATGTCGGGATGAGATTGGAAGTGTTGGAATAACAGTCACTGATGATGATTTCGTGAGCTTGGCTCTCCTAAGACTTCCCAAGAGTTGGCACAGTTATCAAGACTCTGTCAATGGAAGGGAAAATTGTCAGATTGGGAATGACTATGGTCGGATCTAGTGCAGGAGGAGTTCAGGCAGAACACCAGAGATGGATCTTCATCAAAGCGTGATGATGAAGAGGATTGTGCTTTGACTGCCAAGACAAGGAAAGGGAAAGGGAAGAAATTCCATTCAAAATCCGAGTCTAAATTCAAGAAGTTGGATTTGTCCAAAGTGAAGTGTTTTCACTGTCATGAACATGGGCATCTCGCTACTAACTGTCCGCAGAAGAGGAAGAACAAGACAGTTGTTGGAGCTGCAACTGGTGAGGCTCTTATCTCACAATTTGAACTTGACTTCTCTTTGATCACATGCATGGCTTCAAGTGCATAGGGATTGGTGTGGTATTTGGATAGTGGCGCTTCCTACCACATGATGAGAGATAAAGAGTCTTTCAGTGACTTGGAGGAGAAAGATCCCATCATGCATATTGAGATGGGCGACGATGGATGATACAGTGCGATTGGTATTGGTACCATTACCTTTCAGAGGGAGTCAGGTAAACCATTTCAATTGAAAAATGTTATGCAT
>JASDQU010306670.1:32622-46432 GCA_032191745.1 Picea mariana
GAAGAATCACCACTTGAGAACATCATCAATCTAACAATGCATAATTAAACAAAACATATGATGAAATAATAGACTTACTAAAAAAATATGTCATCCATCAAAACCTTAGTTTCCATGTCATCTAAGTAGTAGAGATCCACAAACAATAGCTCCCAAAAAAATCATCCTAATTAACTGTCCATGACATTCTTCATGAAAAAGACAAGTAGAAGTAGACAAGTAGTAGTAACCAATTATTTGAAGTGAGAAGTGCTTCTCTTATTTATATGAGAGATATAACACCCTTCTCACACAATAAAAGTCCTAAAAACATAAAATAATGCCTTTGTCTCTTATAAACCCTAAAGATAAGGAAAAAATACATAAATAATCCATGATACAAAGTGGATAGGTCTCTAAGACCCCCAAATATGCCTCTAAGATTAAGTAAAGAATCTCAAATGTCAAATCGCCCCATAAAATAGTGCTCAAATCTCACATGTGTGGCCCTAAAAGGGGATGAATCACTCCCAAATGGTGAAAATATGGCTCAAGAGGTGAAATGTTTCCTTTAAGAGGTGCAACATTCCATCTCCAAGAGTGCCTCAAACCCTCCAAATGGTGTGACGTAATCAAAAGTGACATGTCATCCCAAGGGAAACCCCAATGACTCATCAAGAGAGTCCAATCATCATCAAGGAACGTTCATGATCCTAGGGAAACATATCGTCATCCAAAGGTAATGTCCCATCTCCAAAGGGAGAAATCATGCATGGAGAATGACCACATCATTCATCCAAGTGCAGCGTCCTCAAGAAAGTTCCAAACATCCTTGTCAAAAGGTAAAATGTTCCATCAAAACAATCGTCCTCTAGGTGGAATGTCCCATCACCAATGACCTAGGTCATGTCCACACATGCTAAGGGGTCCTATAACTGGAGCCATGCCATCAAATCCTCCAAAGTCCTCATAGGAATTCTAAATAACCTACCTCAAAATGGTGGAGACATCCTCCATACATGTGGGGTAATAGCCCTATTATCACACAAGTTGTAGGTTGGGAAAAGCCCGAACCAAACACAAAATGGAGACAACAAAGATAATACCTACCCACTGTCACCTTAGGCAGGTATTATCGTCACTTTAGAGATGAAGTAGTCACCTCAAGGGGGGAATCTCGGGTGACCCTAGGGGGAAACGAGAAAAAAAGTGGGATGATGGAAGTGTAGCCCCTATAGGTCAAGATACTAAGTGTATAAAGGTTTGGGAAAGAGTCTTGGTGGTATCCAATGGTTTCCAAGAGGTATGAGTACCTACAAAGGGTGATTGTACATGCCCGAGACATAAGAAAAGCCAACTATGCACGTAATACGTTAGGTGGACCAGAAATTTAAGCTTGCTATCCTTAATTTCAGCAGTAAACAATAATATATATCAACAAAAAAATGATAATAGGAGTTGCAAATAAAGATGCTAAAAGTCTAGTTTAATAAGCAAGAGACAAGCTAGTAAATACTAGTTTAACTCAAGAATGAAAGAGTGAGACTTCAACTTGAGGTAAGGCTGTAAGAAATAGTATTGTAGAGATATAATTTGCAGACTTATGGCTGTAGAATTCAATTTGTTACAGCCAAGAGATCAACCATAAAAAATTTCCAACAATCCACCCCAAAAGTGTGCTAGGGTTAGTAGATTATAGGGGTAAACTTTTAACAAATTTTGACAATTGGTTTGTGAATTAATTAGAAAGTTGTATTAGGGTTTCTACAACCCTAATGGATGCAGGTAAAATTTTATGACAATCGCAATAAGAACTTAGCCAAAAGTGACACCCTAGTGGCTCAACCAAGCATATAAAGCATAGAATTGATTCTAATTTAGACAACCTCAAAATCCCAAGTTTTCACGTTAACCAATGCAAGATTTTATTTCTCTAATGTAATTATTTCTAGTTCCTTTAGATATTGGGTTATGGAGTCAAATGAATGAAGATATAACAAGTGTTATCTCCTTGGGGTTTTAAACCGTTTTACTCCCCAAGGAAAGCAAATGCTAACTAGGAGATACTAGGAGGGTGTAAACCCTTTTACTTCTCCTAGTAAAACCTTGTGAAACAAATAAATTCTAGAAAAAAATGATAGATAATGGTGGGGTTGTAAATCCTTATACTCCCAAAGAAATATATAAAATAAAACTTGTAACCAAGCAATAAAGCATCAACAAGATAAATCCTTACCTAGTCCAAGAAATGACAAGATAAACCTCTTCTTACCAAGATAAATCCACCACAAATGCAATAAAAAAGCTCCAAGAGAGGTAGCACACTACTTACACCAATAGAATCAAGAAACCATAACAAGAGCACAATAGAGAAGATATTTCCCAAAGAGGGCGCAAATTTCATCTAGAAGGATTCTCACAATGGGAGAGCTATGATCAAAATGAGATACACATGACCTTTATTTATACAAAATGTCCTAAACATAGTTTTTCCACATAATTTAGGGTAAACCACAAGATAAGTGGTCAACATCCCTAATATTTCCCCTTTACAAAATAATATTATTTAATTCATACTTTTGCACATGAAAGAAACCCTAAAACATGATGTCACCCTCCTTTTGGGTAACTTTTCTCACTTTAAGTCAAGTCGTTGAGGTTGGAGAAGGGACGTTGGGCTTCCAAAATCCATCTTCCAAGGTGCTAGGACCTCTAACGACTAAATCAAAGTGCCACTCCTCATCAAAGTGAAAAGTGTCACATCACCACCACATCTTATCCCATGTGTGACACCAAGCTGCAAGAAGGTGACGTTTTGACTCCTCCAAGAAAATTGTTTGACATGTAGGGGCCAAGAAATATCCTTCAAGGTGTCCTCTAGACCTCCAAATGAATGTTTCCATGATCCTACACATGGGCCCTTGGCATCCAACCTGTGGGCTTCAAGCCCCATGGAAGCCCAAGCTAGGCTTGCTCCTCCAAAACTGTCCACCAGTTGGATCCTACAAAGACAAATGGATACACCCTCCAAGGATCTCAAGTAAAAGTATCATGATGAGTAAATAAAATCGATAAAAGATCCATCTAAGAAAGTACATCCAAACCACCTCATCAAAATAAACTAATGCTCAAAGACCCTATGTAACTTTCCAAGTTTAGGGGTGAATCGTTCCTTAAGTTTAGGGGTGTTTCCCGAGGGGACCTTCTTCTAAGTCATGTGGATGAGGTGTCATGGATGAAGGGAAGAATTTTGGGCATGGGGTTCATGAAATACAAGGTATTGTAGTGTCTCACTCATGGGTGCCTTTGTAGAGGGTGTGTTGCACCTTCGTTTTCAATGCAACCTTTTTCCAAGCCCATTTATTGCATGTTATTCTTTTAGGATGTTTCCAAGTTGAATCCAAGGTGGGGCTTCTACCTAAGCATGAAACACTATGCCCACCTTGACTCTACCCTAGTCACATCATGCTTCCCCAAGTTTGAAACATGTGTGGGGCTTCTACCTAAGAAATAAAAACAATGCCCACACATGCTCCTCCTTGGTCGGCATTTTTTTATTAGTCATTCTTTTACGGGTCCCAATAGTTTTTTATGAGGAACATTTCATTGTCCTCGAGATCCCTAGGTGAGCAAATAGAAGGTTAATGTTTGGATTTTATTTTTTTCCAACCACAAGCCTCTGGGCCTTCAACCCCTTCTTTCCATGAAGTGAGGGACAACCCCTTCTTGGGTTAGTACACCCGAAAAACCCAAAAGGTGAGGAGATGAAGGGATGAAGTGTGGAAAGTGACAAGTATGGTCAGGAATGGCATGATGAATCATCAAAAGGACCTCGTAGTAGAATACCTATCCCTAAGGGTGACCCACTTACCAGGGCGCAATGTAAACCACCAAAGTGAAACATGGCAAAGAGCATAATGTCCAAGAAAATGCCACATAATCAAAAGCATTAATAGATGCAACAAACTCAAATTCCTCAAATATTGAAATGATACTCACCATAATACTTGACTTGTACCTTATGGAGAAAGACCCAATGTATCCCAGAGGCTATATGATGTGGTGAATACCGTCGTGATCAACCTGGAGCTATGCTGGTGATTTGGGTCTTTGTCTGTGCAAGTGGACATTGTTGGTCAAGCTATCTCTCGGTACTCCATGTCGACAACCTGAGGGCCTCAATACATCATCTCCTTAGTTATCCCTAGGAGTTAGGGATAACAAGCCCCTCCATCATCCTCCAAAGGATCCAAGTGTCATCAACCATGTGCAGTCCTCGTCAAGGAGGGGGCTCATGTGGTCCAGAAGCATCATGAAGACCGAAGTCAAAGTACACAACCCAAACACAACATATAAAGTGATTCATGTTAATACGAAATCCATTAGATAGATATCACATAATATCCTCTTCAAACTTCACACTATCTTACAAAATTATGCAATTTGCTAAGTCTAGGTATGGGAGGGTCATTATTACCCCCTATTAGGTTTGTTAGTACCCATACCAAGAGGTATGTCCCAAAGAAACCCATCAAGGGGTATGCGCAATGATAATGGTATGTATTGGGGTTTACTTCATGGGGTGGATGTCATTGAAATGTAGGGCCATGTATAATATTCATAATCATGAATCCTTTTGTAGAGGGAATGCTTAGGCAATAAGATACCCTTACCTCAATTGTATGTCTTTCCAAACCATGAATTTCCTTTTTCTTTATATTTTTGACCTCTTTTGGCTTTTAAAATTTCATTTGCTAAGTCCTTTCGCAAGATATGCATTCATTGCATAGGACTTGGGGCGATGGCCTCTTAGTGAGGGGATAGAGCTCATGCTCCTTTATATTCTTGGTTTTTAATACGTTGTTTTCTTTCTTATTTGTTTCTTTCCATTTTTGAATTTGAGCCTTTTTCTCTTTCTATGTCATTTTTTGTAAAGATGCATCAACCTTGGTCTTTCTAGCCCCTTCTTCTCATGGAATTATGAAGCACATACCTTTTTTGGGATATATGTAACACCCAACCTAAAAGAAATGACAACATACAAGAGATAGATGGAAAATGTTAGTTATGGTAAGGGATATAGACATGTTACCCCCATTAAGGCCCCCCAATAGTACTACTTTTCCCAAGAGTGACAAAACTTGACTAGAAGATGATAATGACCACCAAGGTGAGACAAGTAAAAAATCATAACTTCAAAGCATAACGATCCATTATCCAAATAAAACCATGATCATAATTTTCATGCCCCAAGTATTAACATTATCACTCAATATGAAGTGTCGGGACGATGTACCTGAGTAGATGAATGCACCATATCATATGAGTGAGTTGAGATAAGCATGGATGGAAGCCATCTGTGGACTGATGTCTGTGGAGAGTCCGGAATAACATCATCGGATTTGCAGTCTGAAATGTGGATCATGGAGAAAAAATTCTCCTCTAGTTACCCCTATATGTGAGGGGGTAAAAAGGTGAACATGTTCAACTACCCCACTATGATCCATATCATGTCTTTGAAATCTTCCCATAGAATTTGTAGTGAATCTAAGAATGGTTCTTTTAAGGCATGGATAAAGAAATCATACAAATTTGTTATGATCCTTGAATGCACAACGCCACTTTCCTTGAAGCTTGTTTAGATAAATCTGTGCATTTATAATATGTCCTCTAGCATCACATGAGTGGGGTTAGACAATATTGCTAGAGCCCCAAAGAATCCCTCCGTGTTGACTACTACTATTTCACAACCACTCTATAATATTTGTGTTATTAGAATCCTACTATGCCTATCACACTTTGTTTCTTCAGGCATCATTATAATATGTTTTTCCTTTGCCATTCTAATCTTTAGTAGTCTTTGCTTTCCTTTTGTGTTCACCCCCTTTATATCCCAAGATATAATCTTCATTGCAGACTTTGGATTGGGAAACAAAGTACTTATCCGGTATCCATTTCACTTGTCTAGAGTCTACTATCTAAACTCATGCTTCCTCTATATTTTGTTTTTGGGTTTTTCTTCCTTTCTCTTTTTTCTTCCTTGCTTGATTTTTCCATTGCTTTGAGAGAAGTTGTCATGATTCCCAACACTGTCGAGTTTCATTTTCCCTTTCACTAATTCCTTATGGCATTGGCGCTAAATTTTTGATAGATTTACCAAGCATTGCTCTCCATATCTCTCAATTAATACCAACAAGTCCACTTCCACCATTTATTTGTCTGTCATAAGATCAACTCCCTCCCCCTTTGATTCTTGTAGCTCCAATTATTCCATCTCCATGTTCAAATACTCTTGAATCTTGAATCCTATTTTTTCTACGTTGGTTGTATCTATTTTCCTTCTTTTAGGATTTGCAATCAATGTCTCTAAAAACCCTTTAGGAGAATCCACTCCATTGGAATTGGGAACTTCCATTGTAGCTTTGTATGGTATCTTAATTTCCTTTTATGCTACTTCAACTAAGGCTTAGAAGTTCTTTCCCTCTTTGATAGTATCGATGGTTATTGGTTTTGTATTTTTCTTAGTCGATTTTCACTTTCTTGGGACTTTTACAAAACCCTCCTTATAAGTGTCTTCTTCAAGTTTTCCCTAGTTTATTGTTTTGTTGAGTGGGCAATCTTTATAAAGATGTCGATATTCATGAAATTTATGACAATGAAATGGAATGTGTTCATGATCGAAGCATTGAAGCCATTACAAATCTTGGAAGTTGATACAAATATACTTTGGTAACGCTCTCGAAATGTTCATATACATGCAAACACAAGCATATGAAGTGTAATTGCATATTCTAGTGACTCCAGATGCTTTGACATAGCTTCTTAATAAATTCACAAATCCAAAGTTTCCTCCTCCCAGAACTCCCATGACAAATAATAGAGTCGAATCCAAACATAGGCTTATGTACAATCCTCCTTTGTGTTGAATCTCTCTGTCCAAAATCTCAAGTACATCCCCACTAAGTCAAAGAAGTAAGGATCATCTTCAAAGACTCATTCTCGATCCTCTACACTAGTAAATATTATTGTGAAGAAACCCTCAGAGCCCGAATTTAGATCCACTTTCCCTTTAGTCCTCCAATGAGTATTTATCCACCAAACCAACGCCTTCTCAAAAGGCCATATACCCATGAACTTGCTTATAATTGTATGATCTTTCATATATTGGATGTACCCATTGATTCTTTTAGAGGTTACCTAATACCTAGGGCTTTCTTATGTCTTTGCCAAACATCCCCCCTTCAGGTTTGTTTTCCTCCTTCCTTGGGGTGCTACAATTCCCTATGACTTTATTATCCTTTCTTGCACCCCCCATCTCTAGTTTCTTCCTTGATTCACTTGTGACTACCTCCTCGAAAAGGTACCACCCTTACCACTATCTTTATGGACTCTACCTACTCCATTTTTTTTGTGCATGTTGTCATATGCCACCGTTTTTTCTTCAAAACCTAACCCTAGTCAAGCCTTATCTCATTTTCTACCTCATCCTATGTTTGGTCATTATCGAATATAGAGTAACATCAATAGACAATATCAATTCAAGTTCATAAATTTAATATGCTAACATCGAATTATGACTGAAATTCAATGTAAGTTTGTACATTCAAATATTCAAAGGGTATCCACACAATCAAGCATCTTTTATTAATGCTCAAGATAATAAGAAGTAGTGAGATTATCCACCTAATGTTCTCTATAGTGAATTATCCACCAAACAAATACAAGTCATAATACATTATTCATAGATCGAGAATTTCATCTAAAATCATCAATCAATGAATATTATAACCAATTCAACCAATTTCATTATTTACATTCAAAAATCCAAAATGGAATACCCATATTTCAACATCAACAGAGCACCATATCCATCAATCAACCACTCAGGTTAACAAACCAACTCACATCAATAATTTGACACCAATATATGTGCATCACTAGTAATTTCAACTAGGTATTATTCATTAGCATAGTAATTTCAACTATGTATCATTCATCAAAAAAAGTTGTAAATTATAATTAAAAACTAATGTTTAGGATGAGTTGTTATTGCATTTGTGTGTCTTGATCCCAAGAAATTGTAGTGCAAAAAGACTTTCCACTAAACTGATTTGGTTCACAACTTTTTCTAAGTTACTTTCATCATAAAATTGCAACAATTTTCATGTCCACAACTTTGTTTCAATACTGAATCAAAATATGAATCTTGAATGAGACCAAATTAAATCAAATTAAAGTTCCTTGGTTAACACTCTTCAACTGATCAAAATTGCCTGCAACAACATTTGACCTTCATTTTCTTCAAGGAAAAAAAGAAAATATGTATGTATATTATCAGGTTCAAAATGGACCCACTAATTTGTTTTCAAATGTCATATGCCCAAATTGTCATCATCATGACAACATAATGAAGTTGTTAATCCAAACAAGCTTAAACCGTCAAACTTTGCCAATAAGTGCATAGAGAAATCATGGTATCCTATTTAAATCTTGGGATTATTATCATCAAAGGAAACAAAGCCTATTATGCTTTGTCTTCAAATGTCATATACAAAATTTGACATCATTCTTTGACATTAATTATGGCAGCTAATGAATCTTTTCAAAATTGGGAACTTGTCCAAGTTATGTGGAATAGATTTGTATGTACCTACAAGTGCAGGTCACAATATTGACCATCAACTTTGTAATTGAGTATCATCTACTAGTGTTGTTAAATGCATTACAATGAATCACAATTATTAGGAAAAACAAAGTAATGTTAACCCCCAAATTGCATGCACAACTGGAGGGTTAATGTCCAACTTGATTTCATTATGTTAGTGCATTCACAAGTACATCCAAGTTTTCACATGGTTCAACACTATGGACATAGTAAGTTTCATAAAATTTTGATTACTTGCTATTTTAGAAATTCTACTTTTTAGGAACCAAAGTTCTAGGGGCCGCATGTTAGAATTGGCTACATATTCTTGGTCCTTACAAGCTCACAAATTCGATGAGCTTCATTCCAACGACATGAAAAAGGTTTTTGGCAAACTTGTTATTTTTAGCAATTAGGGTTATATGGCTTGCATATCAAATTAGAGCGCATATCTAGGTTCTTTACATGAAGATGAATCTAATGAAACCATTTTCATTGACATGCAAGACATTGTTGTTTTTAACAATCTATATTTTTAGACATACTATTTATAGTAAGTGTTGCCATAACAATTATTTTCATATTCCAGTGTCCCTATTTTTTAGGAGGTGACATTGCTATTTTTGGCATGTCTATATTTAGCAGGTGCAAAGGTAGTGTCATGGTTYTAGTGTACAGTGTTGGATTTGTTGTTGAGTTTTGGTTTAGGTGGATGATGTATGGTTTGGTTTCATCATCAACAAGTAGCAGTTGCATCGCATCGAGACATGTGGCAACTAAAAATAGATATACCAGAGCATCCTCATCCTAGAGGCTTCTTCATGTTTTCTTGATCCACTCCTCCTATCATATTTTTCCCTAGAGCTAATTCACCTTGTTTGAATCCTCCTTACTATTTTTGTGATGTCCTCGTGTGACTTAAAAAGGTGGATTGCTAATTATGAAATTTATTGACCTTGTGGCAGATCTACTAAGATAGTGGAGCGCATCCCTCGGATGGGGTGCTAGTGCGGCACACTTGGCGTACAGCGGAGGCAGGCACCGGCCACCGGGGCATGGAGCCATGTGACGGGCTCGTGCCACCGCCCACCACCCTACTTCTGCATTAAATTTCCCTTACTACGACGTGAAAGCTCATTTATGCAGCTTCCCTCTCCTTATGCGCGTCATCTCATGGCTTGGTTACTGGTGTGTGTCCCTCGTCTCTGCTCGCGTTCCAAAGGGCTCCTCCCTTCGCTGCCATGGCCTGATCCTGTTCGAACTTTCATGCTCTCTGCAACCCCTACGTGCCTCTAGTCTTTCTACCTCTGCCTGGTGCACCTAGTTTCTTTGGACAGTTACAAGAAGCACCTTATGTCGTGCCCAAGGGGGAGGCCGCGGAGAGGCTCTCCATGGAAACCTCGCTGGCCTTCTGTCTTGCCTCCCGACTCACCCTCCATCTGCTCCTCCCCTTCCCTCCAGCCCGAGCCTATCATTTCTCCCTCTCTCGCTCCGCATGTTTTGCAGTTTAATTGTCTAGCAATCATCCCCCGGATGCCGAGCTCCTCCTCGCGTCCCCTTCTCGCCCCTCCCTATGGTTGAGCCGACCCCTATACCAGTCTTTGACTCTTTAAGGAAAACAGGAGATGAGCCTCCTCCCCCTCGTAAGCCTTGGAACTCTGAGAACCAGTCCTATGACTCTTTCTACGGCGCGCAGCTCAGAGAAAGCCTGGCCATCCTTTACGGTTTGGTCTTTGAACTCCACCAGGGGGTGGAGGACCTTCAATTTTGTCTGCAAGCCACGGATGGAAAGGTAGCGGTCCTTCTTCATCTTCTCTGCTCCCTTCACGAGGCTTTCCCCTCGGACCCGGCAGGAGCGACTTCAGTGGAGGAACCCTGTGCAACTACTAGTGGAGGAGACGTCAAGGTGCAACGCTCAGCTGGAGCAGGCTGGGCACGAGACCATGGCCGTGGAGGTGGACTCGGCAAGGCGACCATTGCAGGATACTACGACAGGGGTCGATAGAATTGCGAGCAATGTGGAAGTCGAAGTGCAATGGGCGGACCAAGTGACGTATGTCAAGGAGGAACCTTGGACCGAGGACTTCCACGTCACCTGGCCAGGTTGTTCGCCATATGTATAGGCCTATAGTGGTTTTTGAGGTCTTGTTAGCTTCTTTTAGTTTTAACTGGTGACTAGTTTGTCTGAGACTATTTTTCTTAGTTTATTACACTACTTATGCTTGAGTCCTCTGCTGGCTGGGTTGGTTTCCCCTCTGTTGGGGCAGTCCAGTAATTACAGTATGGCTATTTCTGTATTTTGAAACTCTACTTTGGTTCTGGAAGGCTTTTAATATATAATACTTCTTACTTAAAAAAAAAAAAGATAGTGGAGCGCATGGCTTGAGGTGCTTTCCATGTGCACATGTGAACCTAAAATATGTTATTCCTAACCTGGGGGTGGAGCACTCCATCTAGAATATGTTTCTTGCTAGTTTTACACACTTACCTCATGTTATTTTCAGGCCTAGTTTCCATTCTAATTCAAACAAAAATCTCCCACATATATTTGATTGCATGTATCTTATTCTTGGAGGTTTCCCTTCAGGTGAGTTCACCCTCCTACTCGAGTCAAAATTAGCATGCATGCAACCTGGCTTCCTAGGAGAATTTGTTGTTTATCTTATGCATGCATTCACTTTATTAAAAAAGGGGAAAACAATGACATCCATAGAAAACTAATGCTCTAACCTCTAATCAAGATGTTTATATGTTATGAACACAAATATATATAAATAGATATAAATAAATAATCAATAATTAATAATTAATATTCAATAATTAAATATGTAATGAAGAGACACATTCCTGATGAAAGGTCATGTCTCTTATGAAAGGAAACCCCTGCGTGGATATATATACAATGCTCATTCTCAGTTGTATGCATACTAATATATCATTTTACTCATACATGTATTATATATATTGTTATCCACATGGATTTCTACATTGTATTCCAAATCTTTTTTATATTTAAATAGTGAGCCAGATTTGATTATCACATTTGGTATCAAAGCAACTCTGATCCTAGCCTTTGGCCATTAAACCTTTGGTCAAATTTTGTTGTCCTTTACAAAATATCTATTGACTTTTAGTCACTAAAAAATTTTCAAAGTTATCCTCTAGTTATTTACCACAATCGGCCCTTGACCATTCATCGTTCAAATTTTATTTGAAAAAAAAATAATAATAAGTCCTTCGACTGCAAAATTGAAAAAAAACACAAAAATTAAATATACTTTATAGGGAAAATTGACAAATAAAATTTGAAGAAACTGTACAGTCTGTACGATTGATAACAATTGCTATGTACGTACATCAATTCATTAATTGCAAGTTGTACCAATTTGATTGAAGACACTGTAGTTCATTAAATTTGATGTCTTTCTATATAATCACTGGTTAAAAATCAAGTGAATCCATACTTTGGTCAATTCGTACAATCAACCAATAAAAAATTGATTGTGTTGTATCGTCCATACACCGCATCCATACAAAGGATCACCCACTTTTCAACACGTGAGGATTGGTTAATATTATTATTATTAACTCGTGATCCAATCCAAAGGATGCGACCTTACACAAAACCCAACCTGTCATATTAATCGAGCCACTACCATTGATATAAAAGTAAGCTATGTGAAGTTCAATATATTAATTAAAGTATCGAAAGAAAAAAACATTTTTTTTTTTTTATAAGGAAAAAGTACTATATTAAGACAAGCTAGCTAAATAAAGGAAGCCTATTAGAAAAAAAATAAAATTGTTTGAGACAAATTTGATTTAAGATTTAGACATAAACAAAAGGCAAATAACTCAAAAAAATAAATAAATTAAGGTGTGGAGTATTAAGTATTAAAAGTCAAGATTGTACAAAAGTACTTATATGGAACGGAATTCCTAAAGTTCAAGTTAAAAGAGATTATAAAAGTTTAAGTTGTAATTAAAAAATGATATAAAAAGGTATTTTATTTTAAAATAAAGTGAAAAAAGGTTTAAGTTCTTTTTTGTAAATAAAAAAGGGGAGTTTCTTATTATTGAGCTTTTAGAGTACAAAAATGTCACATCTCTACAATCTGCCACATGTTCTGCCAAATTAGCGGAAATTGGAACAGGTGGTAGACTGTGATGTCATTATTCAAAATGTCTATCCGCCATCTGCCTTGCCAAACGAAAACCAGAGCAGGTGGCGGATTCGAGTTCTTACTGATCTGTTCTATGCATCTAAGAAAAACTATCAATTGAAAAAAGATGACAGAACTGTAAAACTGCATCATCGCAGTACAGAGCGCTGAGCTGAGAGTGTGCGAGGTGACCATAGAAAAGAAATTACACAATAGCACCTAGGGGTATGTCGTTCGGAGCGTCGTGTCCATGTCCCGGTGTATCTGGTCAGCCATCAGGTTCCTTAGCTCGAAGACGAGCTTGAGCTGCTCCAAATGGAAGAAAGGTGGTGGAGCATGGCAGGAATTAGGGAGAACCGTGAGTGGTGGAGGCTCCAAGACTGGGTGGCCCTCCACCTCCGCGCCCAAGTCCATCGACGTTGTGTCCATAGCCTCCATCGCCATGACCTCCTCCGCCACTGTCCCGACTTGGATGTCTGTGTTATGAATTGAGGCCGCAGAGTCCAGATGGAGGAATTCCTCCTCAATTATACATGTGGCCCTTTCCATGGTGACTGGGGCGCTTGTGCTTATTGGATTATGGTTGGGGGGCTGCCAATCATCCGACACTGTGAAGAGGAGGGATTCTGGAAGAACCTGGGTGTGTTCCTCCGGAATCTCCTCCTCAACATATGCCATTGGCAGTGTTCTTGGTTTCTCCTGTCGCTGAGTCTGAGCAATGGACAGGGCATGCTCTAGTCTCTGCACTCGCCTATGTCGGGAAGCTAGACTATACCAGCCTGGGCCGCACCTCGGCTTGACTCTTTCCCTTGGCATGGCGAAGCCAGGAAGACTGATAATTCAGTGGGCAATCTCAGTGAGATTCCAGTGGACGCAGGTCTTGTTCTCATAGTAGCCAGGGTGATGGAGTGCAAGGGAGAAATGGAGCCAACCTCGTCCGAGCGGGAGTGATAAGCCAAGGCCCGACATGACCATTGTATCGATCCCCCCGTTGCAATTACACCTTGTGGCCACCATATTTCTC